>JBBPRF010000371.1:0-27548 GCA_038092875.1 Lanmaoa pseudosensibilis | reverse complement strand
AAGGTTCCAAAGCCATGACTATGTAAGGCATTGAAAAGATGACGAAGAGTGTCCCCTAAAGCGAAGCGAAGAGGAAGATCAGGGGACTCAGCTGCATGAAGCATCAATTGAGCGCAGGAGATTCCATGGTAAGTACGAATGAGATCTTGAGAGATGGTATCATCTTGAAAAAGGGGGTCTTCTTCGATTTGGTGGAGAAGAACGGGGGAGTCTAGGACAGCGGTGTAGAGCAAGTGGACCCCATATTCGGGCAAGAGCGAAGGATAGACATGTCGGGAACATAAGGGCGACAACAGGCTCAAGGATGAAGACAAGGAGGATGAGGTGATGGAGGAGGATAGGAATGACATAGTGGAGGATATCAACGTAGAGAAAAAGCATGCAATGAGGTTTGGACTCAGGCAGGAGATACTCACGGAGAGACCGTTGACTGGTTGATGACCCAAATCAAAGGTGATGTTTCCGCTTATAAGTTGTGAGGATTGTGGGAGCATGATGGAGATTAGACTCGGGCTCCCATGTATTTTCGGATGATGAGTAACCCTTCCATGCAGTCAGGTATTGGCGACGTGATTTAGGCCCCTTGTGGGCTATTATCGCTTTGACTTCCCACTCTTCTTCGTTATCGATGATGTCAGGTGGGGGAGATAAAAACGCAGGTCCATGTGCTTCACTGGTCCAATAAGAAGATAGAAGTGAGGCGTGGAAGACGTCGTGCATCTTCCATGTGGAGGGTAGGTGGAGTTGATAAGTTAATGGGGAAAGGACACGGATGATTTCAAAGGGACCATGTTGCTTGGGAGCGAGCTTTCGAGAAGGGTAATGGAGTTGTAGATGAGTGGCTTCGAGCCATACCTTATCACCTACCTTCCAAGGGGTGAAGCAACTGGTTGTCCGGGAGGCCATGAGCTTCCAGGTGGATTCGTGGGCAGCTAAGGCATCCTTTCTGGCGTCATCTAGGGAAGAGAGTCGTGCTTCTAGAGTGGGTAAGAAGGTTTTGCTGAGGGGTGGATATGAGCGTGGGTCAAATCCGTAGAGTAAAAAAAAAGGGGACTTCTTGGTTGATGTGTGAGGGGCGGAGTTATGGTGGAGTTCCACTGCTGTTAAGGTTTCAGACCATGAGGAGGGTTGATTTGTACAACAGATCCAAAGATATGTCTCTAATTCCTGATTGGTTTGCTCTGTTTGGCCATTGGTCTGGGAATGGTAAGCCGTGGATAAGCGAATGTCATACTTCAGGAGGCGAGCAAGTTCCTTTGCAAATGCTGAAGCAAACTGGGGACCTCTATCTGAGATGATGGAGTCGTGGAGACCAAAATGTCTGAAAACATTGTGGAAGAATAGATTGGCTACACCTGCTGCATCAATGGATTTGGAGCATGGAATGAGGATTACCCCCTTTGTAAGGCCATGGTCGACCATGACCAAGATAGAGTCGTAACCGTGGGAAGAGGGAAGGTCCGTGATCAGGTCCATGGACAATTGCTTGAATGGAAGAGTAGTCATAGAAGGGATGGGAGACAAAGGGGGAACTGTGGGATGGGTGTTAACCTTGTTCTGCTGGCAGGTGGCACAGCCATCCACGAAGTGTTTGACGAAGGAAGAGAGGCCCAGCCACCAAAAGTCACGTTCCAAAATGGCTTTGGTGCAGAAGACGCCCATATCTCCAGAGAGAGGCAAGGAGTGGATGGAGTGAAGGAGAGCGGAATGAGCTGAGGGGGGAACATACATACGGCCCTTAAAATAGAGGTGGCCATTGTCAAAAACCAGTCTATGAGGGAAGAACGAGTGAACAGGGGGGAGCCTTCATCGAGGGCCGCTAGAGCTTTTAAGATAAAGGAATCTGAGGAAGAGGAAGATTGGATATGACGTGCAAGGGACAGATCAAGTGCATTGAGAATGACTGGGTCCAGTATGATGGAAGAGTCGATGTTGTCTGTCGAGGTGTTGATGTTGTCTCGTCTAGAGAGAGCATTGGCAGGGCCCATTTGGGAGCCTGGAGTGACAGCCCAGACAATGTCAAAATCCTGGAGGAAAAGGGCCCAACGAGCCTGTCTGTGGGAGAGTTTACGGGGATCTTGGATGTATGAGAGATTCTTGTGGTCGGTGATGATGGTGACTGGATGCGAAGTTCCCTGGAGATAATGTTTCCATTCAGCTAATGCGTAGATGACTGCGAGGAGTTCACGATCGTATATGTCATAGTTGCATTCAGCGGGGGAGAAAGTCTTGGAAAAATAAGCGCAGGGGTGCTTATCTCCGTTGGCATCACACTGCATAAGGACAGCACCTGCGGCTAGGAGGGAGGCGTCTGTCATGAGAAAGAAGGGTTTGGATACATCTGGAATCGTAATGACCGGGGCGGAGGCAAAAATATCTCGAAGTCGGTCGAATGCTTGCTGTTGTAATGGGGACCAGACCCAAGGTTGGTCTTTGCGAGTGAGGAAGGTGAGGGGAGTAACAATGTCGGAGTAGTTTGGGATAAACTTCCTGTAGAAGTTTGCGAATCCGAGGAACGAGCGAACTTCTTTTATGGAGGTTGGAGGTTTCCAGTCCTTGATGGCGGTGACTTTCTTTGGGTCCATGCGAATAATTCCTTGGCCAATGATCATTCCTAGGTACCTCATAGTTGGTTGGTCAAAGGAACACTTCGATATTTTCAAAGATAAGCCATGTTTCCAGAGGTGTTGAAGGACACGACATGTTTGCTCATGATGGAGGGAGAGAGAACTGTTTGTTGCAATTCTGAGATCGTCCATATAGATCTTAAGCCAGCATTCTGCCAGCATGTTTGTGAAAATATGGTTCATGAACTCTTGGAATGTGGCAGATGCATTGCAGAAACCGAAAAACATGACTATCGGTTCAAAAAGACCAAAAGGGGTGATGAAGGCAGCCTTCCATTGATCTTCCTCTCTGATGCATATGTTGTTGTATCCCCATCAGACATTGAATTTGGTGAAGTAAGTGGCATCCTTCATGTCATCGATGAGTTCGGGAATGAGGGGAAGGGGGTAAGCATTTCAGATGGTGTGAAAGTTAAGGTATCGGTAATCTTGAACTGGGCGGAGGGAACCGTCTTCCTTTTTGACAAAGAAGAGTGATGAGGCCTGAGGAGAATGAGAGGGGACAATTCAGCCAGTCTTTAGATGCTCATCGATCATTTTTCGACATTCTTCCTTTTCCAATGGGTTGAGCGGGTAGACCTTGGCGACTTTTGGGACGAAGGAGAAGGAGTCCCTGAGTTCGATCTTGTGATCAAAGGAGCAGTGGGGTGGAAGCTTCTCAAAGAGGGTTTCAGAGAAGACATCCGCATAGTCTTTGCAGAAATCTGGGATGGTGTCCTTGGTCGGTTTGTCGATTTCCATGGTTTGAACTTTTTTGTTAGAGGTTCCTTTCGAGGGAGGATACTCACAAAGAGACCTCTTAACCCCTTGGGGATATCTCTGAAGAAGAAGTTCAGCGATTCTGAGGTCCGGATCAGTTAAGTACCCGTGTAAGTTGTAACCGTTGTGAGAATGTTTCATGGTGATCGAATAGGTCTTCCAGTCAATGGTGGGATTCCATTTCTGGAGCCAGGGCATTCCTAAGATGATCTGGGGGCGACTAAGAGAAGTGATCATGAGTTTGTTGGTGTCAGAAAACTTTTGCGAGTAAAGGAGAACTTGGGCATTCCACTTGATGGTACCTCTCCGGTTTTCAGTTCCATTGACATTGTAGGCAGTGAGGGGGTTGTCCAACTTAGAGAGTTTGAATCCCACCAATAAGAGGTGAGAGTCAATGAAGTTTCCTGTTGCTCCTGAGTCAATGAGGGCAGAGGTTTCGACGGTTTTGGTGGTTCCTTGCAGCGTAACTGGGAGACGAATGGTTCTTTCATTCTGGGGGGCTACGAGTACATTATCTATGTTAAGGAGTGAAGACATCAGAGTGACTCTCCTTTTTAAAAATCCTTTGACTGCTGCATGCATTCCGGAGATACCATGATAGAAGCTACTTCCTCTGATGGTTCCTCATAGCATGTCTTGAGTATAGATAGAATTTCCGTCTCCTCTTTTCCAGAAGTCTTGAGCAAGTTGACGTATTCATTTAGCTGAGAGCGAGGCAGTAGGGTTTCTTTGGTAGTAGAGGCGCGGATATGTTGTGTGTTTCTTGGGGTGGCTTTGAAGGGAACTTAGAGCAGTTCATACTGTTGTGGCCCACCTGTCGGCAATGGAAGCAGTGACCTTCCTTGATGCAATGAGCTCGTTCAACTGGGGTAAGCTTCTTGATTGTGGTGGTGGCATCAATGTCCATGGCATTGGGATCTCATTCTGAGGTATGAGTGAAGAATGAAGGGGTGAAGCATCCCTTTTTTAAAGCGAGGGTGCGCATTTTTTGACCATGGAAAGTTTTAGCATGTTTGATCCATTTGTCAATGGTGGTGGGGATTTGAGACATGGAGAGGATCATGGTGGCGAGTCGCTGGTCTAGGCCAAGCGAGAATTGGTCGATGAGGGTGATGTAATCTGTGATGCCTGCTTTGGCAGCGAGGTTCTGGAAGTCGGTGATGTACTGTTGGAAACCGTCGTCAGTGGTTCTGTCTGCGGAGCGGGAGGACTTCTGGGTGAGCTTGGTGAGCTCAAGGCGGGCGGTGGCTTTGGTGTCAAAGGGGTAGAAGGTGGACTCGAAGTTCGAGCAGAAGTCTGGGAACATCTTGCCTGTGGTGATGGATTGATCCACCATCTTATTGTACCACATCTTGGCGAAGTTGGCTCCTTGTCCTTCACTCATCTTGTTGAGGGTTGTCATGATCTTGTCATTGTCAGAGGAATACAGGGATTGGTTCAAGGCGAAGTAGGCCTTCATAGCTTTGATCCATCTGGATGTGTCGGTGGGTTTGCCTGAGAAGTCGGCAGGGAGAGCAGCTGTTACGATTTTACTCCTTTCTTCTCATGTCATCCTCTTCCTTCTACGCGGTACTCATACCACCTGGCAAGGTACTCCTAGCCGTCCTCATACCGCTTTCTTTCTTCTTACAAATACCACGTCTCCACGCTTCCTGCGGTTATTCTAATGACCTTTATCTTCAGATTTATTCGTATCTTCGGACTCATCTCTCCTACGTCGTTTCTCTCACAACGGCGAGTATCCCCGCCTTCCATACTGTTCCATAGTTTTCCTTTCCTTTTATGTCTTGATCTTCCTTTGGTCCGTGCACGCTGGTCTACAGTATATAAACCTTTCATACACAACTTGTATTCTCATTCTCGATCTTCGCAATACAAGCGTACTCTTGAATCACCCTTGAAACCCTTGAGTCTGAAGTCGAATCCCCTTCGACTTTGACTACCCTGAATCCCCTTGATAGATAAGCTAGCGGACGTCGGTCTCTTCGTGAGTATCGCCCGACTAGTCTTGTCTCCTTGTCCAGAAGGATTAGCGGACGTCGGTCTCTTCGTGAGTATCGCCCGTCTAGTTCTGTCCAAGAAGTCTTTGTACGCTTCGCGTAACACTTCCTGAGTCTTCCTCCTTTGATTCCCTCCTGGTCATGGTAGACCCATGGGCTTACTAAGGGGGTGATTCTTTGTTCCACCAAGAAAATAATCACTGCCGGGCGGGTAGCTTCCCTCTTTTTCCACAAAGTCTACCTTCACTTCAGCCTTTACAACAAGATTATCTTTGACTAAGGTCCACAGTTCGCCTCTGCTTTCACAAAAGAACTTGGTCACATCCTAAACTATGACCTCTCCCTCTCCATGGTGTATCGCCCACAGACCAATGGTGAAACAAAATGAGTCAACCAGGAAATTGAAACTTATCTCCACATCTTCTGTGGAAACAACCCTGGTTCCTGGGCTGACAATATTTTCTACACCAAATTTGCCTACAATCACTGTCCTCATTCTGTCATGAGTCAATCCCTGTTCTATCTTATGATGGGATATGAACCCTGTGCCCTTCCCTTGGTTATCGCCAAGTCTTCTCTTCCCACAGTAGACTTCCATCCTAAGTCCCTAACCACCAACTGAGATGAAGCCCTTGCATCCCATGAACTTGCTTGCCAAACTATGACTGCCCAAATGCATCAGAAATTCACTTCCTTCAAGAATCGAGACAAGGTGTGGCTTGAAGCCAGAAACCTTAAACATTCTATTATCAACCCTAAGTTCACCCCCAAACAAGAAGAACCCTTGACCATAATGAAGGACCTATCATCCGTTACTTATAAACTCTGACTCCTAACAACATGGAAGATCCATCCAGTCTTCCATGCTTCCCTCCTATCACCCTATTGCAAAAACCCCATCCATGGTCTGAACTTCCCGAAACCACCACCTGACCTTATTGCAGGTGAAGAATACAAAATTGACCAGATCTTGCACCACTGCAGAACTCCCTGATCCTGCTCCTTCCTGATCCGATAGAAAGGATATACTGCAGAAGATGACTTATGGGTCCCTAAACAGGATTTGAAAAATGCTGGCTCTGCCTTAAAAGCATATAAAAAGCTTCACTCTTCAGTCTTCCCCTCATCCTGCTCTTAAACCAGCATCATCACCACTGACACCTGTTATGCTCGACCCAGGTAGGATTAGATGTAGCCCTTGAAAGGCGTAGGAAGGTCCTAAGGGCCAGAGACTCAAGGGGAATCCACGGACACTAAGCATATGCCTGGCCAAGTGAGTTGTCCAGTGGAGGTCCACAACAGTAACGACGAGGTGCGGAGTATGGTTGCGTTAGAGGCAATACTGACCGCCCTAAGGTTCAAGGGGTTCAAGGAATGAGGAATGAGGGAATGAGGACCTTGTCGATTGCAGAGATACTATGGTAAGATGAGGGAGGTCTAAGCTAAGAATCTCTGCTGTGAGGGCAAGGTATTTATACATAAGAGATCCGTGCATGGACCATGAGAAAGGAAGTAGGAATAATGATGATGTGTCGTACGATATGAAGAGCCAATGAAAAGGCGATGCATCATTAGTATTACAAATGAAATGAAATGAAAAATAAATATGCAGTTGATGGCATCATAACTGTGGACTGCAGAGTCATGTGAGAGAAACAGCAATTGCTGACTGGACCAAGTCATATGAGATGAGAAGAGAAAAGAAAGCATGTGAGGTGGGAGTCAAATGAGCGACTTGTTGTTATTATAGCATATAGCTAATGAAATGAAGAAAAGAGAGTAGTGGTCTGAAGAATTGTAACATTACCCTGTGACTACAGTCAAAGTCCTACTGAGACTCTTCAAGGGGAACCCATCATGTTGGCATAGGCAACGTCATTGAATGGGTTGTTGTCTATGTAAATCTTGTCAAGATGCTCAGTCTCGATAGGCACAGGGATAGGGAGAGGATGAGTGCATCCTGACGAGCAGTGGGATCTGTTAGATTCCTGGGAGCTGGTGGAAGGGGTGTGAGTATAGGAACAAAAGGAGCTGTGGAAGGAAGAAGAGGATGTGTGAGAGATGGAACCATGTGGACGCCATGGGCAGACATTGGGATGATGACCTGGTGCCTGCTTTTTGCAGATGGAGCACCAGAACTGGAGGCATTGATTCTGGTTATGCCCTGGGGTGAAGTGATGGCAGAAGGGGCATAGATATGCAGGGCAGTCATGTTTGAAGTGATCCAGATGTTTGCATAGGAAGCAGGCCTGGGAATAGTAGGGGTCAGATGGGAGTAGCAGTTGGCTGTGGACGGCCCGGGCTTCAGCTTGGTCTAATGCTGCAAGTTCAGCCTTGTTTATCAGAGATGAGGATGCAGATGGGGTCATGGGTTCACGTTCCAGGAACACGGGGTTAATGTTCTCAGTGGGGGGTTCTTCTTCTTCCTCAGGGATAGGAGTAGGAGGTTGGAAGGTGTACGTGGGTGCCAGGACCCTGGATATGGGGAGCTGCCTTTCAACTTGTAGGGCAGCCATTTGCTTGGTAGCAAGGTGAGCTTCCTGTTCTTGTGTGTTGATGATGTATGTGATGTCTTCAGTGAGGGGTCTGACTCAACTGTCAAGGTTGAGGAGGTAATGGTCCATGTCAACTAGGAAGGAAATCATGTCTAGTTGGAACATGGCAATGTATAATTGATTTTGCATGTTGCGGACATTGTCAAGGATCAGCCAATTGGCTAGCTCCTGTTCTGTGTGGGCAGAGGGGCATTCTGTGATGAGGATGATGGTCTTGTTTTGTAGGTAGGCACGGTAAAGTGCCTGAAGTGGGGAGCCAACCTTGAGGTAGTGGTTGAGGTGAGTGACAGATGCTGGGCGAAGAGGGGTAAGTCTACAGACATGACAGCATCTGGGATAGTAGAAATAGAAACCAGTGTAAGAGGGACAGGAGCAGGTAGAGGAGATTGCTTAGCAGGTAAAGACTTGGAAGTAAGATCCAAAAGTGTATGAGGGGTAGGAATTCTGTGATAGCCTGGAGATAGGCTGTGAGGACGAGGAGGACTATTGAGGGTTTCATTATCTTCAATGGGAGATACATTCTGGAGGGGCATGGATACAACAAAGGAAACAGAGGATACAGTGGAGATAGAGGAGATGATAGGGGTATGGTGTTTGATGGCCATGGGTGTTGAGGGTGGTGATGGTAGTGCTGGGGAAAGAGTGCTGGGGAAAGAAGACCGAAGGGTGAAGCTTTTTATAAGCCCTTAAAGCAGAGCCAGCATTTTTCAGATTCCGTGCAGGGACCCATGAGTCATCTTCCACAGTATACTCTTTCCATTGGATTAGGAAGGAGCAGGATTGGGGAGTTCTGCAGTGGCATAAGATCTGGTCGATCTCGTATTCTTCCTCACCAGTGGTGGGGTCAGGTGGTGGTTTTGGGAAGTTTGGACCATGGTCGGGGTTTTCGCAATAGGGTGATAAGAGAGAAGCATGGAAGACCAGGTGGATCTTTCATGTTGCAGGGAGTCAGAGTTTGTACATGATCAGAGATAGAACCTTTGTGATGGTGAAGGGTCCTTTACATTTAGGAGAAAACTTGGGGTTGATAACAGAGCATTTGAGGTTGCAGGCTTCAAGCCATACATTGTCTCCATTCTTGAATGGAGTGAACTTTTGACAAGCTCTAGCAGCCATGGTTTGGTGGGCGAGTTCATGGAACACAAGGGTTTCATCTCGGGCAGCAGTTAGGGATTTCAAGCAGGACTCTACTATGGGGAGAGAAGATTCAGTGATGACTGATGGGAGGATACAGGATTCATGTTCCATTATGAGATAGAACAAGGATTGACTTTTGACAGAATGAGGGTGGTAGTTGTGGGCAAATTCGGTGTGGGAAATGTTATCAGCCCAGGAACCAGGCACTGAAGGTCCTGAGGTTGGGCGAAGAGTGTGTTAATGCGTTTTGGTGGAAAGTTCCAGCCCAAGTGCGTGCAAATCCCTCAGTCATATGAGAGAGGGCATAGGCTACCTTCTTGGTGTTAGTGTTGTATATGTTAGTGTTGACCAAAGGTAAGTTTCAATGGTGTTGAGCCACTCAATAGCTCAGTCATAGGATCCATCAAAGGCTTTAGGTGCTCCAAGGTGAAGTTCAATGGGTTTTGAAGACATGCTAGGTTTCTTAGGCAGTGGTGGCTGAGGAGGGGGTAGTTGGAACAGAGGAGAGCACTGAATGGGAGTGGGAGAGGGAGGAGTTGGCTTGCAGGGAATGAAGAGTGAGTGGCAGAGTTGGTGAGAGAGCTGTGTATCTTCTAGCATTTCCTTTTGTGAGAGTAATGTAAGGTCAGAGGAGAAAAGGTTGTAGTGAGAGTTGTCCTTCTCAGTGGTGTTTTCCTCCAGAGTAGAGTTGGCAGGTGGGGTGGGGCGATGAGGTGTAGCTGGGCAAGGAGAGCTTGGACCTTTTGTTATGCTCAACCCAGGTAGGATTGGATATAGCCCTTGAAAGGCATAGGGAAGTCCTAAGGGTCAGAGATTCAAGGGGAATCCACAGATGCTAAGCATATGTGTGATGAAGTGAGTCATCCAGTGGAGGTCCACAATAGTAACAACGAGGTGTGGAGTACGGTTGCGTTAGAGGCAATACTGACCACCCAAAGGTTCAAGGGGTTCAAGAATGAAGGATGAGGGAACGAGAAACTTGTTGATCGCAAAGATACTATGGTAAGACAAGGGAGGTCTAAGCTAAGGATCTCTGCTGTGAGGGTGAGGTATTTATACATAAGAGATCTGCACATGGACCGTGAGAAAGGATAACTAAGAATGGAAGTAGGAATAATGATGACACATCGTATGATATAAAGAGCCATGAGAAGGTGACATATCATTAGTATTACAAATGAAATGAATTGGAAAATAAATGCACAGTCAATTCCATCATGACTGTGGACTGCAGACTCATGTGAGAGAAACAGCAATTGCTGACTGGACCAAGTCACATGAGACAAGAAGAGAAAAGAAAGCATACAAGGCAGGAGTCGAACAAGCGACTTGTCGTTATTACAGCATATAGCTAATTAAATGAAGAAAAGAGAGTAGTGGACCGAAGAATCATAACAACACCCATGGCTATCAAACTCCACACCCCTACCATTCTTCCATCTCCACTGTCTCCTCCATCACCGCATCCACCCCCCTTCAGAATGTATTCCCTGTTGAAGACAATGAAACCCTTGATCATCCTACTAGCCCTCGCAGCCTTTCTCCAGATGACTATAGAGTTCCTACCCCTTATACACTCTTGGATTTTACTTCTAAGTCTCTACCTAATGAGCAATCTTCTTTACCTGCTTCTGTCCCTCTCACACTAGTTTCTATTGCTACTATCCCAGATGCCATCACATCTGTAGATGTCCCCCCTCTTCACACAGCATCTCCACAACAATTACCCCACCAAGAGAGGTCATTCTCACTCTCACACAACAGCTACACAATTCACACATCATCACCCACCTCAATCACTATCTCAAGGTCAGCTCCCCCCTTCAGACACTTTATTGTGCCTATCTATAAAACAAAACCATCATTCTATTCACTGAATGTTCCTCTGTGCATGCAGAACAAGAGCTGGCTAATTGGCTCATCCTTGATAATGCTCGTAATGTCTGAAGTCAACTGTACATCACTATGTTCCAATTAGACATGATCCCATTCCTGGTCAACATTGGCTGCTACCTTCTTGACCTCGCTGCCTAAGTCAGACCCCTCACAGAAGATGTTGCCTATGTCATCAATGCCTGCAAACAAGAAGCCCACCTTGTCACTGGGCATGCCACTGCCCTATGAGTCGGAAGGCAGCTCCCTATATCCAGGGTCCCAGCACCCATGTACACCTCATGACCTCCCACTCCTATTACAGAAGAAGAAGAACCCCTCATTGAAAACATCAACCCTGTGTTCCTTGAACAGAAACCCATGACACCATCAGCCAAATCACAGCACTTGACCAAGTCAAAGCCTGGGCATTTCACAATCACCCTCTACTCCCATCCAACCCTTGTTACCCCTGGCCTGCTTTCAATTGAAGCACCTCAGACATATAAAATGTAATTGCCCTGCCTATCTTTGCCCCATCTGTCACCACTTTGCTCTGGGTCATAACAAGTGTCAATGCCACCAGTTCTGGTGTTCCATCTGCAAGAAACAGGCACCGGGTCATCATCCCAACATTTGTCCATGGCATCCTTGTGGGTCTACCTCTTGCACCTCCTCTTCTTTCTCTTGCAGTTTTTTTCACCCCCACACTTGTACCCCTCCACCAGCTCCTGAGGATCCAACAGATCTCATCACTCATTAGGATGTACTTGTCCTCTCCCTGTCCCCACACCTATTGAGACTAAGCATCTCAACAACATCTATGTGGACAATGACCCATGCAAAGACACAGCCTATGCCAACATGACAGGGTCTCCTTAAACAAGTCTCAGTGGGACTTTGACCATAATGGGGGATAATGTTACAATTCGTTTGGACTACCACTCTCTTCTTTACTTACTAGCTATATGCTGTATTGCCACGAGTCACTCATTCAACTCCTGCCTCATACACCTTCTCTTTCTCTTTTTATCTCACATGACTCCACAGTCTGCAGTATGATGCCATCAACTGTGCAGTCATTTCCAATTTCTTTCATTTGTAATACTAATAATGCATCATCTTCTCATTGGCTCATATTATCATATGACACATCATCATTATTTCACTACCATACTTAGCATCTCTTTCTCATGGTCCATGCACAAAACCTCTACATATAAATACCTAGCCCTCACAGCAGAGATCCTTAGCTTAGACCTCCCTTGTCTTACCCTAGTATTTTTGCAATTGACAAGGTCCTCATTCTCTCACCCCTTGTTCCCTTGAACCTTAGAATCTTAGGGTGGTTGGTATTGCCTTGACACAACTGTACTCTGTGCCTTTGTTGTTACTGTTGTGGACCTCCACCAGAAGACTCACTTTGCCACATGAATGCCTATGTGTCTGTGGAACCCCTTCAAACCTTCAAACCTTAGGACCCCCCTATGCCTATGTCTGATCCTACCCAGGTCAAGTGTAACAGAGACAGTGGAATGCAGCAGAATTCAATGACCATTGGTGGCAGTGGATTGGTGTCAAAAGCGATGGAGAGGAAAAACAGAGGGATGAAGCCTTTTATAAGCCTTTAGGGCAGAGTTGGCATGTTTTAAATTCCATTCAGGGACCCATGAGTTATCTTCTGCAGTATATCCCTTCCATCAGATCAGGAAGGAACAGGATTGCAGAGTTCTATGGTGGTAAAAGATCTGTTCTATTTTGTATTCTTTTTCACCTGCAATAAGGTCAGGCAGTGGCTTTGGGAAGTTTGGGCTGTTACAAATGTACATTTTCATCTCTTATCATATCAGTGACACATGGTTATCTAATCACTGACACTCTATCTTATTATTTGAACTTAGACATTTCTGTGCTTATGGACACACTACACTATAGATTCACCTGGATCTCTGATCCCCTTCACCCATGCATAGTTTCACTTTCATTTCCATGCTATGCATGGCTATGTTCTTCCATTCTGCCACATCTCATGGTTGGCATATGTTTTCCTTCCATTTGATCACCATATGTTTCCCTCATCCCAAATCTTCCAGTCCATGGCTATGGTTGATGCATGCACTCAATGCATTGCTTGGACTACTATAGTATTACCCTATACCCCTATCTAGATTATGCATAAACATGTACAAACCCTAGAGTAGTATTTAAGGCCAAAGCAGCCACCAGAGAACTTCAGTCAAGTTCTTTTGGAGTCTCCCTTCTAGACCATCTTGTAAATAAGACTCAGTCCCTTTCCATCTTCCCCTTTTACTAGCCTCTGTAGACACTCCCAGCTTGGAGTGGTTTATGGGTTGTTTCATGGGCCATGTACAGGGTTTTTATGATAAGGCAATAGCAAGAAAGCCTGGAAGACCACATGGATTTTCCAGGAAGTGGGAAGGCAGAGCTTGTAGGTGATTGGTGATAGGTCCTTTGTGATGATAAAGGGTCCTTTGTGTTTTGGGGAAAACTTAGGGTTCATGATGAAGCATTTCAGGTTATGGACCTCAAGCCATACCTTGTATCCATTCTTGAATAGTGTGCATTTCTGGCAAGTGCAGGCAGCCATGTTTTGTTGGGAAAGTTCATGGGAGATGAGAGCTTCATTGCAGGCAGCAATCGGGGACTTAAGGTGGGTTTCTACTACAGGAAGAGACAATTTGGTAATTACCAAGGGAAGGGTACAGAGTTCATATTCCATCATGAAATAGAATAGTGATTGGTTGATGACTGAATGAGGGCAGTGATTGTGGGCAAATTCAGCATGTGAGATGTTGTTATGACTCTATTGTGAACAACAAAATCCACAAGGCTTGGAACTATCTTGCAGGCTACACATGTCCTGACTCAGCAATGAAGATGAGGAATCTTCTCCAAGTTTAATGTCAGCCTACAATGGGAATGTACTCAAGGCAATGTCCAATAACAGTAAACAAAATGGATTAGACTGGGAATACCAGTCACAGAGTGTCTACTTTATATATGTTACAGGTGCACATACAAACAATGCTGTGTGTAAGATGATTTACTATATAGAGGTAAAGTAAAGAAGCTTTTGTGTGAAAGGATAATGACAGCATGAGATAACATGATGGAAATGAACATGAGAAATAGATAAGGTATGAAATAAGTGGAGATGAAATCCATAAGGTGTGTCACATAATTAGGCCTAGACCTTGGTCATGTGACTTTGAAAGCAAAGATGTTAAGTCTAAAAAGTTTTAAAAATACTCATATTATAACAGATGTTGTCAGCCCAGGAACCACAGTTGTTTCCACAGAAAATGCAAAGGTAGATTTCAATTTCCTGGTTGACATGTTTTGTTTCACTGTCAGTTTGAGGGTGGTATGCTGTGGAAAGGGAGAGGTCATAGTTCAGGATGTGTCCCAGTTCTTTGGCAAAGAAGAAGGCAAACTGGGGGCCTCAGTTAGAGATAATCATGTTGTAAAGTCCAAAATGGATGTAGACTTTGTGAAAAAGATGGATGTGACCCCTTTGGTGGTGATGGTTTTCTTTGTGGGGCAAAGAATTACCCACTTAGTAAGCCCATGGCCTACCACAACCAGAAGGATATTGAAGGAGGAAGACTTAGGGAGATCTGTGATACGATCACATGAGATCTGTTGGAAAAGGCATGATATAGGGGATTTAATGGGCATAAGAGGGGAAATCATGGGGTGTGTGTTAGATTTGTTCTACTAGCAAGAAGCACAGCCTTCAACATATTGGCAGATGTGGCTGGCGAGACTGGGCCACCAGAACTTGGTAGAGACAGGTTGTTGTGTTCAGAAAGCCAGGATGTTCAGCAGTCTTGTGATCATGGCAGCATTGGAGGATAGATCAGCATAAGTTCCCAGAGTCCAGAACATATATGTGACCTTTGTAGGTGAGAACAAATCCTTTCATTTGCCAATTGAAAAGGTGGGAGTGAAAGGCAGCAAAGATATTGTTCTTGGAGAAGGTCAACTTGGAGACTGGTAAATAACCCAGAAAAATTGAGGCATGATGGGCTGGTCAGTGACAAACATGCTTAGATATGTTGCCAATGCTAAGGTAAACAGGCCATGCAGTTTTGTCACCTTTAAATCTCAATAGCCCTATTTTGTCTGAAGTGAGGATCACTGATAATATAGTTACTCCAGGAGGTAAACAATGCTACAAGTTTTCTAAGGCAAGTGTTGGACTATTTCTTGTTCATGTCCTCACTTGGATTTCCCAGAACCAGTTTCCTGTTCATATTTCATCATATTATTGAGTTGTTCCATGGCAATTAATATAGACCTTCTCTGGTGTATACACAATCTCATCATGAAAAGCAAGGTTGCCTATCAGTTCCTGTATACAGGCCACTGGATTCTGATGCCAGAGTTCCAGTTATTCAGTGTTGTTCTCTTTATCATCACTGTTAGCTGTGATCTCTCCATGAACCTACATGAGCTTGGCAGTCCACTCCAGACCTTTTGGTAGCTAATCAATAGCTTTCAGGAATGTGTGTCAACTGGGGTACCTTAGTTGAGTTTGAATCCAAGTCTACCAATCAATGGTAAAAGTAAGGACTTTGGAATATGATGGATCATGCACAATTAACAACTGTAAAAATTCTTCAATGGCCCACTGGTTGATATTGTTAATGAGCCACTCAGCTAGCTCCCATTCTTCATGGTCTGCAAAGGGAGCATAGGTACCTTGCCCTGAGGCCTCCTGAACATCCCTCATACTCTTGAAGGTTGTTTTTGCAGAGCTAAGAAAATTGACTGCTTGTCCCTCATCAAACATTTGTACAAATTGTGGAAAATATTTATTCTTGATGCAGTGCTCTTCCTCTGTATTGATTTCCTTATCCTCTATTCCTTGGTCATTATTGTTTGATTTCCTGTGGCTATATAATGGACTTTGAGCAGGATCATCCTTTCCAAAGTTTGCTTCACCAGAGGCAATAGTCTCATATGCCTGGAGTTCATCTTGCTTTTTCTCTGGCCAAAAGATTGAGGCTGAGCTGCCTCTAGTTGTGTAGCTGTACAACACTGCACTGAATGTGTAATATGCCAGTGTATTCCAAATTGCATAGGGAAACTCTAATTTCAGTGGCCACAAGCATGGTGAGGAAACATGCAGGAGGGGCCCAAGCATGGCATGCTGAAAATGTTGCAGAATTCAAGTGGCATGGGGAGATAATAGAAAGGAAATGTTATTTGACTGTTCCACCAAAATCTTTTTAGACTCCACCTGTGGGGGCTGATGCAGACAGCTCATCCAAGTTGTAATCACTGTACCTCATCTGATTGGTAAGCCTGCCCTTGCATTCAACATCTAGTGGCTTATTTCATTAGTGCATGACAACCCTTCTGCTACCTTCCAGTCAGTAACCCTTGCTTAAAGTGACTACCATTTATTTAAGAGTCACAGTAACTACTGGTAAGTTTCTTTGGCCCAGTTACTACCATCTACTGTGTTCTATTTCTACAGTTTCACTCTTCCTATATGCCTAAGGTTTTAGATAACTTCCCTCTTTCTCAGATGTCTCTAACTTAATCAACTCATGGTCATATTTGTTGGCCAAGTGAAAAGGTTCAAGCCATGATTGGTAGATTCCATCTGCTAATTTTTAACTCATTTACACTCTGATTGCAAAAGAAAAAGGAGAAGCTAAGAAAACAGCCAAAGTGCAAGCTTATCAGAAAGTCCAGCATCATGAGATGCTAGCATGAAAAAGCAAGCAAGCTTGTAAAGTGGCCAAATAGTAGACATTGCCTGAACAACAGAAGCCATCCTCAATTGCCTGCCAAGGCAAAGTTCCACCTACTTTGTACATGGGTGATTCAAAAAAGCATTCTGTTGTAATGTCACTTCCTTTTGATATTGTGGTATTTTTTTTATTACTTTAGGCCTGATGAGATGTATTAACTCTATTACAGTTCACCTCCAAGGTTGTTGGGGAAATCAATATGGTGACCAAGATGAGTCCAGCACTTGATGGGTTATTGTTGACTGCTCACCAAGGAAAAGTTTCACCCATGCATGCCACAGATAACATAAAGCTCTACAGCACTATGTTGCAACCCCCCCAGAAGACATTACTCAAGGTAGGCCTCATTCTCCATGTTTCATTTCAATTAAATTTCATTCTGGTTTATTGTCATTTAAGGGCATGCTTCCACCACATGTTTGTACACTGACATCTGTGCAGTTAGTCAGGTTGGGTAATCACAAACAGAAAACTTCATCCAGTGATTTTCATAAGGACTTGGTGATGCATGATGGGGTGCCTGTCATGAATAGTCCCTCAACTAGTCAGAAAAGACAGCATGAGGCACATTATTTCTGTGGTAAGTGTTTATTCCATTCATGTCAACAGTCAACTCACATGTAATAAAAGTCATTTGCCTGAAGATGAAGACTCAAGTATAGGTCCTGAGTTAGATGGTAAATCACCAGTTGAGGTTCCAATACCAAGGAAATTGGTCCAGCATACTGTGGTCCTTAATAACAATGATGAGATCATCAAGGATATCCCTCATACTAGTATGATGTTTGTGGATGTGCAAGATGACCCCTCAGCCCCAAGTTGAAAGGCCCTTTCATTGAACCCAATGCATGTCAAAAAGGCTTGCTCTTGGGCTGCAAATTACAATCAAGGTACCCACATGATTCTTCAGACTGCCATAGCAATATACCATGTGCTTCTATTTGGTGAGAACCTATTTCCTCCAGTCCTAAAGGAGATGAAGTGGACATAGGGTGCTTGGATCCTTGCATGTATTCATCACAAAGTAATAGTTGAGCTGGATGACAGCTTGTCAAAACTGGTAATATATGTATATGTCATTCAGAGTAATTAGGTTTGATTTCTCTGCAGATTACAGCTCATGGCTCTCACACATATGAGGACAATTCAAGTCAAAGGTGAGATCCATTGTTGCTACTGTGTATGGTTTCAAAACAAGCTCACAAATGAATGACCAGGAAAAGAACCATGCTCTGGCAAGTGAACTGAAGCATGACTCTGTGTTTATTTACTGTGTAAGTTACATTTCTCATAAATTGAAGCTTCAGTATGTTCAACCATGTTTGAAAAGCCATGATCCCAAGAAACCTTCAGGAATATATTCCAGTCCTGCTATCCAGCAAGTTATCAATGAAGTGTTGTTCAAGAACAAAACCAATGATGGAATCCACTAGGGCAGATACTATGACTCTTTCCCTACTGTTGGATTTGCACTTGCACTCACAGCATGGTCAGCACTTAGCTGGACCATGAGGCACCAATGGAGATCAGAGCTGTCCAGCTGGCAACTTGTCCTGATACCCATACTTGTTACAGTTGTCACAAACAAGACCATATCTGGCCTAATTGTTCCACAAATCCCAACCAACAACCTCCATGGTCTACAATCTGTCAACTGTGGGACCCCTCCACAAACAACTATGTACAAGTGATGGTCCAAGAAACTCTGCCATATTGGAAAAGGGTGTTTTTCCCTATGCCTCCCACTCCTGCTTAGGCTCCAGCTACTACCATAACTACTGTCTCCCGAAAACAAGACTACATGAAAGGCATACTGGCAAGATTGGATTGAAATGGAGATCTGCCAAGGGGCCATGGGCAGCATATTGGAAAAAGGACAGAGCATATGATTATTGAAGGTGATCATGTGCAAGGACCTAAAATACTTTCATCTACAACTTAGACTGTAGTAGATCTCAGAAAGGCAGAAATCAAGGACTACAACATTTCTTTTGATTATGATTCTGAATTTCCTGTAACAATCTTAGATGTAGTTTTGAAAAAATATGTATAAGCATTTCAAAAGGGTGACTTAAAAGAGTGCAGCACTGGAATTAAAAAATAGTGTGCTTGATTTCCTTTTAAGACAAATAAGACAAAGCCATTCTATTTATAAATCCTCCACTTCTTTTTATACAGTACCAGGAACTCTATTATTGGATGGTGAACTGTTATTTCAGGTAGACATTCTGTTCAAAAGGCATGCTAGTTGGTGCCAAGCATCACTTAAGGCTCTCTTGGACTCTGGTGCAGTACAAACACCTGTCAACAAGGATTGGGTCAGCCTTTAACAGTTAACCCTACATCCTCTAGACAAACCTATTGCCATTTCTAACACTAATGATTCTCTCTGTTTACATGGACAAATTATCCATTATGTAACTTTTATTGTTTCTTCCAATGGATATTATGAATGCATCAATGCTTATGTGGGAACACTTGGAACCCATGAGCTGATCCTTGGATATGATTGGCTTTACTGCCATAATCCCAAAATTGACTGGGTCTGTAAAATGGTCCAGTTCAAACAATGCACTTTTTATTGTAATTTATTACTTAGTCACCAGATGCCAGACCCCTGGCAAGTTCCAATTTCTTTCAGGGTTATTGAGAAAGATCTGAAGGATAAAATGCCAAAGGCATATCATGACTACCTTGAGGTCTTTTCAAAAAATGAATCTGAATGGTTACCTGAAAGAAAACTGTGGGATCACACCATAGATCTCAAACTGGACTTCATACCCAAGAAAGGAAGGGTTATACCCTTATCTGACTCTGAGATGGACAAAGTCTGAAGGTTCATTGATAGAGAATTATAAAAGGAATATATCTATTCTTCTACATAAATCATCTCAGATGGCCCCTGTATTTTTTATTTCTGAGAAAACTGGAGACTAACATCTCATTATGGACTATTGTTATCTTAACAAGGGAACTATTAAAAACAGTTACCCCTTACCTTTAATTTCTTCTTTGATTGATCATTTAAAAAATGCAGACATATTTACCACATTGGATCTCCAATGGGGTTATAATAATGTATGCATTAAAAAAGACAACAAATGGAAAGCAGCATTCATTACACCACTTGGTTCTTATGAACCTATGTATTGTTATGTATGTCAGGATGACCAACTCACCCCCTACTTTCGGTTATGCTGAAGTGTACTTTCTAGCTACATATAGTGACCACTTATTGGAGTAGGTCAAAGTTTCATAGAGTGAAGGAAAGTCTCAGCACTTAAGATCACAATCAATAAGGCTGGAAGACTAGAAACTACACTTGAATTGCATAAAACTAGCTAAGGGATAGTAGTACAAGGGCAGTGTATTTATAGGGATGATTGTGGAGCATGGACCAAGTGGTGTGCCACAGCAATCTATTGGATATGGGGAAACAAAGGAAATGGGTAAAGGGGATTTCCTTGAAGGAAATGAGGCTATCCATGAGTGGAGAAAAGGGGATGTTGAGATCTAGTATTTGAGAACAAGACTATCAAAGAAGTTATGGGTGAAGTCTGAGTCAAAATGAAGAAGAGAAAAGCAGAAAGGGGAGCAGCTGTCCTAGAGCCCATAGGGAAAACTTGTAACATTACCCCCCATGTAGGCAGGAAGTGACCTCACTTGCCAAAATTCAATCTCCATTCCTGTTACAATTTTCCTCCTTTCCTCTTGTATTCTACTCTTTCTCATGCGCGGTACTTGCACGACTTGGAGAGGCACCACTAGTCGTCCTTATGCTGCTTACCTCTTACTTACAAACACTACCTCTCCATCCTTTCTTCGTCTTTTTGACTAACCTTTATCATCGGACTTATATCTCCTCCGCCATCTCTCTCACGACGGTTAGTCTTCCC
This sequence comes from Lanmaoa pseudosensibilis, assembly GCA_038092875.1. Taxonomy (NCBI): domain Eukaryota; kingdom Fungi; phylum Basidiomycota; class Agaricomycetes; order Boletales; family Boletaceae; genus Lanmaoa; species Lanmaoa pseudosensibilis. Next base: position 6,916 of record JBBPRF010000371.1, on the reverse strand, counting down.
TGCATTCCATCAGTTTCTATAAGCCTTCCTTTCTATTTCTGTCTCTCTTATCTCTTGGTCCATGTGCGCTGGCTTACGCTATATAAACCATACTCTGCATACTTGTATTCTCCATTCTTGATCTATGCAATACAAGTGTTCTCTCAAATCACCCCAAACCTTGTGTTGATCCTCACTCAACTCCCCTTGTCCTTGAAACCTCCTTATCCCTGTAGACTAGTGGACGTCAGTCTCTTCGTGAGTATTGCCTGACTAGTGCTACTTTCAGGAGTATTTCCATCGTCATACGCTTCACATAACAATTCCTGGTCTGGCATCAATGACCAAGATGTCCAGTTCTTTGACAAAAAATGCATTGTCGAGCAGGACAGGCCCATTGGGCATGGCCAGGAGCATTAGTCCCACAATGGATGCACTGATAGTGGAAGCAATGCTCATAAAAATGACCTGGATTGTTGCAGATGAAACAGATAGAGCCAGGAGGAGGAGACAGAGAAGAGGAAGGAGACTTGATAAGAGGGTGTCGGATAGAGGAGTGATGTCTAGAGGAGGTGCATCCAGAGGATGAGCTTCACTCGTCATCGGTGTTGTCAGTGTGGTTAAATGGTTGTGGAGAAAAGACTCAGAAAAAGAAGTCTGAGGGAGGTAAGGACATCCTCATAGAGGGAGTGAGGCATGGCAAGAACAACAGATATAAATCCTGCCCATTAAGGAGGTCCAGGGTGTGAGCACACACCTCTTCAAAATCTTGGAGTGTGGCAGCCATGAGCATAAGATCATTCTGCTCTTGATAGAAAAGTCTATGAAGATAGAAACAGAGGGAGGCAATGGTGAGATAGATGTGCACTAGCTGCTGGTGTTCCAATGCATAATAGGGGTAGGTAGGGAGGTTTACAGTAACTGTGGGTTTGTCTAATAGAGAAGCAAAAAGAATACACCTTTGTAGAGGAGTAAGAGAAAGAAGGAGAGAATGAAAAAAGTAAGGTTGAGACATAGGAAGAGGAAGATGGGGGAAAGATGCATGGGTAGAGAAAGGGAAGAGGGGAGGAAATTTATACATTTCAGTCTATTCATTAGCTAATGTGGCTGTGATAGCAGCATCAATTTCTATTTGATCCTCAGAGGGGGAGTAGAATGCTCTGGGGAATTGGGCAAGGGCTGGATTGGGGTGGACAAAGGGAAAGTGGAATCAGGACTGGGGGGGCTTTGTCAGGAAGGATGGCTCTGACAGGTGCAGGAGGGGGAATAGTTTCAGTAGAAGGGTCCCAGGGAGCAGGATCCTGGTTCCATCCATCAACTGGTGGATTCCAAGCTGGGATTTCTTCTTTGTCATTCTTGGGTGGTACCCAGACATTGGAAGTGGGGGAAGAGATGTTGGGGGCAAAGTGGGTAGTGTGGGGATCATTCCATACAATGTGAAGGAAAAGGCATCCAATGCAGACTTCAAAGAAGAAATGTTGTTTGTAAAGAAATGGAAGGAGTGAGAGGAAGGTGAGCAGGATGACAGTGGCGATGATGGCATCCATTTGGGTGAGGGTTCTTTCTTGGGGGAAAAGGCTTTTGGGTGATGAAGCTGATAGGCTCAGAGGAGGGGTCTGGTGTTTTTAAGGTTTCCTTCAGGTTCCCAGGTATTCTCAGCAGAAGAGTATCCTTTCCATGATACAAGATATTGCTGTCTCCGGGTAAGCCTCTGTGGGAGAGAATGGAAGTGATTTCAAATTCTTTATCTCTGTTGATGAGGTCAGGTGGAGGGTTGGTGAAGTTTCTTCCGTATTTGGTCATTTCCTGATTGGAAGATAAGAGAGATGCATGGAACACATCATGAATTTTCCAGGAACTGGGGAGGTGTAATTGATATGCCACAGGGGAGATTACACAGGTGATTTTGAAGGGTCCTTCCCATCTAGGGGCAAGTTTCTTTAATGGATATCTGAGATGGAGATTACGACCTTCTAGCCACACTTTATCCCCTACCTTCCATGGGCAGAATTTAGAGGAGATCTGTTCCTTCATTAGACATTGTGACTTCTCATGGAAGGCAATAGCTTCTGAGCAGACTTTAGATAAGTCAGCAAGGTGTTTTTCTAGAGTGGGATGGAGGGTTTTCCCAATTGGAGGATAAGAGTGGGGTTCAAAACCAAGAGTTAGCAAGAATGGGGTTTGTCCAGTGGAGAAATAGGGGAGAGTGTTGTGGGAGAATTCAGCCATAGAAAGGAGTTCTTTCCATCATTCCAGATATTCATTGTAGAAGATGCAAAGGTAAATTTCTAGTTCCTGTTTGACTTGTTCAGTTTCTCCATCCATCTAAAGGTGATAAGCGAAGGAGAGAGCAAGGTCATATTTGAATAAGTGGGAGAGCTCTCTGGTAAAGGCAGAGGCAAACTGTGGGCCTCTGTTGGAGATGAGTTTGTCATAAAGGCCATAATGACAGAATACACTTTTAAAGAACAGTAGTGTGACACCTGCTGCATTAATGGTTTTGTAACAAGGGCAGAGAATTACTCCCTTTGTAAGGCCATGGTTGACCATGACCATAACCAAGTCATAGCACTGGGAGAGTGGGAGATCGGTGATCAAATCCATGGAGAGCTGTTGGAAAGGTCTGGATGCCATGGGAAGGGGGGTGAGTGGTTAAGCTAAAGGGTGGGTGTTTACCTTGTTTGCCTGGCAGGTGGCACAGCCCCTCATGAAGTTGTGCACAAAGGTGTTCAAGCCGAGCCACCAGAATGCCTTTATGGATGGATCTGGTGATATTAGCACAAAAGGGGGGTGGAACAAAAAGGCATTCTCAGAAGAAGAGCTTGGAGTCTTCAAAAGACCAATCATTAATAGTGGTGTGAGGGAAAATGGATTTTCCTTTGTTTAACACATTGAGAGGGGTTGAGACTAGAGGGTTGGAAGGGGAGGATTGGGCAATTTTGTCCAAAATGGTGGTATCTATGACATTGATGAAGAGGGATTCAGGAAGTAGGGTAATCTCTTGATTGTCTTCAGAAGTATCAATTGGATCTCGGCAAGAGAGGGCATCTGCAGGACCCATCTGAGATCCTGGTGTAGTTTGGTAGAGAATATCAAAGTATCAGAGGAACACCATCCAGCACACTTGTCATTTGGATAATTTATGAGGTTGTTTGAAGTAGAAGAGATTTTTGTGATTGGTGATGACAGTGATAGGGAAGAAGGTGCCTTGAAGGTAGTGTTGCCATTCATCTTGGATCACAGCAAGTAGTTCTCTATCATAGATGTTGTAGTTTTGTTCTGCAGTGGCCAGGGTCTTTGAGAGGAAGGTGCAAGGATGTAGGTCCCCATTTTCATCTTTCTGCATTAGTACTGCCCCAATGGCAGTCAGAGAGGTGTCGGTTATTACAAAGAAGGGTTTGAGCATGTCAGGCATAAGAAGTACTGGATGGCAAATGAATGCCTCTTTGATGAGGCAGAAGGCATCTTGTTGTGAGATTCCCCACTCCCATTTTGCACCTTTCTTGGTGAGGTCATGGAGGGGTCTTGCAGTTTTAGAGAAATCCAGAATGAATTGTCAATAAAAATTGCAAAATCCAATGAAAGATCTGACTCCTTTGACTGAGGTGGGGGTTTTCCAATCATTGATGGCTTTCAACTTGGTGGGGTCCATTTTGATTTGTTCTTCTCAGATGATCATTCTAAGATATGCTACTTCATCTATGTTGAAGAAACATTTCTCCAGTTTGAGGAAGAGTTTATGTTCTCTCAGTCTTTGGCAGACCTTATGGGTTTGTTCTTGATAGAGGGTTTTGTCTGTGGAATGGATGAGAATATCATCCATGTAGATTATGAGCCACCCCTCAGCTATCACGTAGTGAAAGTGTGGTCCATAAGGGCTTAAAAGATGGAAGGGGAGTTACATAGTCCAAAGAACATTATGGTAGGTTCAAAAAGTCCAAAGTAGGTGATGAATGCAGCTTTCCATTGATCCTCTGGTCATATAAGGATGTTGCTGTATCCCCATCTAATGTCCATTTTGGTGAAGATTTTTGATCCTTTTAGTCTATCCATGAGGTCGGAGATCAGAGGAAGTGGGTAAGCATTTTTGACAGTAAAGAAGTTAATATATCTGTAGTCCTGGCATGGTCATAGGAAACCATCTTTTTTGGGTATGAAAAAGAAGGGAGAGGCTTGTGAAAACTTAGATGGGGAGATTTTTCCTTAGGCTAGGTGTTCATTCATGGGGTAGTTCATCTATTGTTTTCTTCTCAAAGACATCTTTGAAGGTTAAATATGGGGGAAATAGTTCAGTTTTTGGTTTCTCTTCTTTCTGGGCTATTTCTATGGCAAAGGTGGTTTTGTTGAGGAAAAGAGAGGGAATCCAGGAGACATGTTTCTTCAAAAGTCAGGAAGTTTTCCTGTCTGGATTAAAGTCCAGGTATCGGACTAGATATTGTTGGGAGGTTGCTTAAAAGGAGTTGTGTTGAAGTTTAGTTGGTTGGTTTGGGATATGTATTTTACCTTTCACCCAGTCTATGGTGGGGTTGATCTTTTTTAGCCAAGGTAGTCCTAGGATCATGTTCTCCTTTCCACACTTTAGAACAAAGAAGTCTCATTGTTGTTCCAATTCTCCTATTTGAATGAAGAGAGAGACTTTGTGTCAGATGACTCCTCCTTGGTTGTTGGTTCCATTTACATTTGGGCACAAAGGGGTTTGAATAGGCAAGTCAGGGGGTAGTGTCTTTTCATGACAAGGTCTCAGTCTATGAAGCATCCTGTGGCCCCACTGTTGATGAGAGTGAAGGTGTTAATGATTTGTGCTCCTTTCCGTGGAAAAATAGAAATGAGGATTCACATTTCCAAGGCTTTACAGTCAGATACTAGTATAGGAGCAATTATTTGTGGAAGAAAAGACATTGTTACTTCCTTTCTTTTTAAAAATCCTTAACCTTCTTGATTTTGGCTGAGGCCACAGTTTCTTCTTCAGTCGGAGTCTCTTTCTCTTCCTTGAAGCAGGTTTTAAGAACCTTGAGGATGTCTTCTTTAGGAATTTTCCTATTATCTAACTCCTTCATGTAGGAATTAATGGGGGAGGTATTTGCTACCCTGACCTGGGTAGTAGGCTTAGTGGATGAGGAAGTGGTAGGGGAGGGCAGTTTGTTGGAGTGGGAAGGGTGGTTGATGGTCCTACATTCTACTTTGTGACAGATAAAGCAGTGGTCTTCTCTCATGTGCCTGGCTCTTTCTATGGGAGAGAGTTGGACTGCATCAATATCCATAGAATTTGGATCTCTGCAGGAAGAGGGAGAGTGGGAGAAGGGGAGGAAGGATCTTTTGTCTTGAAGGTTGGTGATATGGCAGAAGTTGGCATGAAATTGGATGGCTTTGGCAATCCATTCTTTTAAGGTGGACGGAACAATCTCCATGGAGAGGACATGTTTGGAGATTTTGGAATCAAGACCTCAGATGAACCATTCAATAAGGGCATTTTCAGAATCTAGACCTTGGATAAACCATTCAATGAGGGCATTTTCATCTTTGAAGCCTGTTTTTGCTGCTAAGAGTTGGAATTCAAAGATGTACTTTTTGAACCCATTCTTCTTGTCTCAATAATTCTGTTCAAGTTTCCTAGTTTGACCCTTGCTTTGGCTGCTACATTGTAGGGGGAAAAGGTCTTTTGGAAGTCCTCCACCATTTTAGCCGAGGTTTTATCTTCTTCTTTGATCTCCCTGTCAGAGAGTTTTAAGTACCATCCTTTGAAGAAGTCTCTTTCTCATCCCTTGCTCATCTTACTCAGAGCAATGGGGAGTTTGGCGTTATCGCTGTAGAGGGATTTATTTATCTTTAGGTAGACCACCATGGCCAGGATCCATTTGGAGGCATTGTTTGGGTTGCTGGAGAAATCATCATGAAGACTGGCCTTTAGCTTGGTTTTTCTAGTTGGGACATCAGTCATTTCTACGTCAACTGGTGCAGAGATAGTTGCTTGGGAGGAGTCAAAAATATCCTGGATCTTATCTCCAGGTAACTTTGTTTCTGTGGGGAAATCTTCTGGGGATGGCTTAGGTGATTCTATATGGTAGCCTCTTCTGCCAACTCTGGAAATACTGGGCAAAGTTTCATGCTTCTGCTAAATAGCAGGAGTGTGTAGGATGAGCTAGTTCTTTTATTATGCTGAAGTGTACTTTCTAGCCATAGCAACCACTTATCAGAGTAGGTCAAAGTCTCATAGAGTGAAAGGAAGTCTCAGCACTTAAGATTGTAATCAATAAGGCTGGAAGACTAGAAACTACACTTGGACTGTGTAGAACTAGCTAAGGGATAGTAGTACAAGGGCAGTGTATTTATAGGGATTTGCGGAGCATAGACCGAGTGGTGTGCCATAGCAATCTATTGGATATGGGGAAACAAAGGAAATGGATAAAAGGATTTCCTTGAAGGGAACAAGGCTGTTCATGAGTGGAGAAAAGAGAATGTTGAGATCTAGTATTTGAGGACAAGACTATCAAAGAAGTTGTAGGTGAAGTCTGAGTCAAGATAAAGAAGAGAAAAGCAGAAAGGGGAGCAGCTCTCCTGGAGCCCATAGGAAAAACTTGTAACACTTTCCAGCAAATAATGAACAATATATTTAATGATATGTATATTGTATTAGTACTATATTTAGACAACATCATGGTCTTTACTAAGGGTAAAACCTGTGAAGAACATGAAGCTATAGTTCATAAAGTCCTACAAAGGATTCACAACAACAACAAATTTTCCAAGCCTGAGAAATGTGTCTTCTCTGCTAAGAAGGTCAATTTCTTAGGTATGCAAGTATCTAAAGAGGGGGTGGAAATGCAGAAAAAGAAAGTTGCAGGAGTAATGGATTGGCCAGTGCCCACAAGGCTCAAGAATCTCCAAGAATTCCTTGGTCTGTGCAACTACTACCAGCAGTTCATAGAGGGCTTTGCCA
>JBBPRF010000370.1:0-27867 GCA_038092875.1 Lanmaoa pseudosensibilis | reverse complement strand
GGTAAAGTAGCGGGACACTCGGCCTGAAACTCACCGATCGTATCGATCTCACGCGCTTCTATCCTCTGGAACCCAGAGGCGTCATCATTCGTATAGTCCGCCGGGCCCGACAACGTCGTCCGAATTGCACCATGCTAAAAATTAACGGATAAACTAGGATCAAAGCGTTCGACGGATACCCGGAAGGAAAAACAACCGAGACAAAGGAGGAAAGAAACGAGATACTTGCAATGGAGCTGCCGTTCTTGATAAGGCCTTCTTGACTGGCCCAGTAAAAGTATGTGCCGTGGTTGATGGCGGCTTGGTCCGACGGAGCGCCTCCAAAGACGGATGGTTTCCATGTGTCGAGGTGTGAGTCGAAGTGAATGACGGAGATAGGACCGTAGGCGGAGTGAATGGACCTGTAGTGAGATCGGCGACCATCAACACAATAAGTTAAAGGGTGAAATTACAACGCTTACCTAAGAAGGGGAAGGACGATCGTATGGTCACCGCCAAGCGTGACGATCCTTGGATGATGTTTCCCATCGACGGAAATGGGAACGAGCGGTTTGCCTGTCAGCGCATCATTACCGAGAGGAGTGAACGCTGGCCTGTGGAGGAGCTCCTTGTGGCCGTCCTCGATCTGTTGGATGGCAAATTTGTTGTCGTAGGGCGTGACGGGAATGTCACCGCAGTCGACGAGCCTGATCCCCGACAGGAAAGGGTTAACTTCGAGAGGAACGTTGTAGCCTCCGTATAAAGTCAAACGACGCGATCCCGCACGAATACCAGCGGGGCCGAAGCGGGCACCAGGGCGGTATGAAGTGCCAGTGTCCTGCGATAACAGGTGTTGTCAAATTGATTCCGTACGCACAGGTGATACTGCTTACGAATGGAGCACCGACGAAGGCAATATCAAATGCGGTATCTCTGTCTCTACCGAGACATTGCACCCACGGTAATTTCGCAAATGTAGTGATACCGGAGAAGATGGAGTCAGCGGTAACTGAGTCACTCGGCTTAGAGGCGAAACCCGTGTTATGGAACTAGATGACTATACCTTCGTTGTCACCGGGGTAGACCGCCTGATAGGGATACTTTACATATCCGAGAGGTATTTGATCATCGTGGTTATCATGAGCGATGGCGACATAAGCAAGCATAGCGGCGACGAGGACTGATAACTGGACTCGCATCTTGAGCAGATAGTTAGAACGTCAAACGCGGCGTGCTCAGGTGGATGAGGAAGATGCAAATGTACAATCGTTCTGATGAGGGTTCGATGGAAGGTGGAGTTTGCGTTGGAGACCCAAGGCGAATTGAACCCACCTAAAAAGGTTTCGTCTTGGGAAAAGAATATCGTCTCCGCTGCCTCATGCCACCGGATAGTCCGGAAGATATGAGCTCTCTGAGATAAGAGGTCGCATTGGATCCACTTTTTTTCAGCCTCGAGGCAAACGAATTGAAAAAGAATGGGGAGCGATGTCACTCGGCCGGGAGATAACTCACAGAGACAAGGTTTTCATCAGGATTCAGCGGGAACCCGGTGGTCACGCCATGGAAAACTGTCCGCGAGGGATACTAAACGGGATTACCAGCATCAGCACGATGCAGGCCTCGTTTTTCCAAAGGTTCTCGTGGCGTAAAGAATTGTAACGGAATCCAATCGTGCGATGATAGGTCCCGCTTACTATTCGGGTCTTGCTCCGCGTTATAAGCACAGACCAAAATGAACTTCTGCACCACTCTTTTTCAGCCCTGAGCAAACGATAATGAGCTTGGACGAAACCTCACCACTTCTTCCGGACGCGCGACGCTTGCTGCGACGAGTGATCGCTTCTCCGCCAATCCTGACGATTCCCGAAGAGGAAGGAGTGACCCCTTACTTTGGCCCCCATCTACTCGCCTCTCTCGTCGTCGATTCCATTCCCGGTACGATACATATTCCATTCCACCATGTTGAGCCTAGTCTAACAAACGAATCCCCAAAAAGTCATCCTGTCATACGTCCTACAAAACTCGGTACAGGCAGTCGCCATCGTAGTGACTGGTCGCTTGGGTCCCGAAGAACTGTCTGCCGCTGCATTCTCGATGATGCTGGCATTCGTGACTGGCTAGTACTCCCAGTTATTCGAATCGTTGCTCGTATGATCCCATGATATTTTTTGGTATCTGCAGGATGGTGTATCGCTCTCGGTGGTGGATCCGCACTGGACACGCTCGGATCCCAAGCCTTCACGGGTGGCATCCGCAGGACCGATCTGTCCATACATTTGCAACGATGCGTCCTGCTCTTATGGGCCCTCTTCGTCCCCGTCGGCGTGTTGTGGTTCTTCATGGAACCCGTCCTCTTGGCCATCGGAGAGCCCGTCCGTCTCTGCAAAGACGTACAAGACATCATGCGAATACTCATCTTTGCAGCCCCAGGATTCATCGCCTTTGAATGTCTCAAGAAATACCTGCAGTGTCAGGGTAAGTCTCTTGAGCCTTTTGAACGTGACACGCCATCCTCGAAACATAAACATCGTCGATAGGGATCATGCGAGCCTCGACTCTGGTCTTGATCGTCATCTGGCCGATCAACCTCGCGTTGAACGTGGTCTTGGTTCACTACACCCCACTGGGAATGCTGGGTTGTCCCGTCGCATTGTCGATCACGTACTGGCTGGCTTTCTTCCTATTGATCATCGTCACCTGGTTGTCGCCCGCGCACAAAGAAAATGGGACCTGGGGTGGTTTTCAACCCAGCGCCGTCCTCAACGTCAAGAGTTGTCGCGGATTTCTCCGGTTGGCACTCCCGGGTATCTTCATGGTCGGCACGGAATGGTGCGTAGATCTTCGACGTCACGCAGGGTTGCCCAGCGAATCGAACGACTCCAACAGGGCAGCGTTTGAGATAGTCGCACTCGCAGCTGGACGGCTGGGTGAGCTCTCCCTGGCAGCACAATCTGTCATCATGACCACAGATCAAAGTGAGTATCTGGCAATCGATAGTTGTGGTTCGAGACGAACCCTCATTTTCCTTTCAAGTCATCGCCACGATACCGTTTGGTTTTGGTAGGTCTTCCTGAAGGTATGTTTGGTCGAGCTAACGAGAATGACCCGAACCCAGGGGTCGTGGCCTCGAATCGTGTAGGAAACCTCATTGGGGCAAGAAGCACTATCGGTGCCCGCGCCGCGGCCCACACATGCGCACTTATCAGCGTGTCGGTCGGCTTTACGATTATGATCATCCTCCTGGCCACTAGAAACGTAAGTCAATCACCCTCACGAGCTTTGATTCGCTCTGTAATCAGGCCTCCAGCAATTCGGTTACCTATACAGCGACGACGAAGATGTCGTGCGCCTCGTCAGTAAAGTCATGCCGCTCGTAGCGTCCTTCCAGGTGAGTTCGGCACGCCTTGGATACTGCCCAACATCTGAGCACGCGTAGATTGCGGACGGGTTAGCAAATTCATGTGGTGGCATTCTCCGCGGACAGGGTAAGCCATATTCGCCGTAGCCTGCGTCTCCGGCTGATGAATTTGACAACCAGGCCGTCAGCACCTCGGTGCCTTCTTCAACATCATCGCCTACTATGTTTTGGCACTACCAATCGGGATCACACTTGCGTTCAGGCAACATATTGGTTTGCGAGGTCTCTGGATAGGTATCCCTGGTATCCACCCATCACGAGCGATACTTGAACAACGTTCCACAGGCCAGGTCATTGGGCTTTTCACGGTCGGTATCAGCGAATACGGCGTGATTTGTTTTGGCACCAACTGGGATGAAGAGGTTCTGAAAGGGATTGTCAGGAATGAAGAGGAAGCGAAACAAAGGGCATTACTCGAGCATCGCCAGCGAATTGGAGATGAACTCACCAACTGACCCAACAACTCTAGACTTACACGAAAGGAACGAGATCACAACGAAGCTGGAGACGAAAAAAATATGTATTATAGGAAGGAATGCAGTGGTATATGACGGATGGTTTATACCATGGTCTGTAGACTTCGATATACTTTCTTGGATTTCGATTGTTCCTGGAATTTGAACAGGAATGGATGTACACATGTAATAATCACCTTTAAATGTCCCTATGGTGCTCATGGCTCGACAACGTTAGCGTGTGGCCTCGGACACCGAAGGTAAAGATACTGCAGATAACGTATCAACCCTCGCAAAGGACATCATAGTTCATCTTTGGCCGGGGACTCCGTCGACGTCTTCAAAAAGTCCGCCGTCCCATCCACAATCGACCTAAAGTACTTGGCCAGCGGCTCATACTTGTTCCCTCCTACACCACACAAACTTAGCGACCCAGCGCAACGAGAACGAACGGGTAGAGGTTTACCTTCGTATAGAATGGGGACGCTCGACCCCATGGGGTATACGATCACTTTCGAGAACTTGCCCTCTTCCCTCGCGGTGAATCCCAACGAAGCTGCAAATTCACCCTCCGGATCACTGTGGTGGCCAAACGCGATCTTTTTATAATAGTTATTCCCGAGGACCTGCCACAACAGTGGGAATTTCTTGTCCCGGTTCAAAAGCACGACGCGTGGCAAGTCAATGTTCTAATCACGCGACGTCAGACCCAAGATGTCATACGTCGAGGACGGAAGAGGGGTGGAGTGGACTGTAGAAGAAAAGGCAGAGAAAGAACACGGACCTTGTCGACCCATTCGGGAATATCGCTTTGGTTCTGTAACACCTTGATCTTGTTTGGAACCGACCGCGACGCCCACTTGATCAGGTTGTTCGATGTCCGTTCGCCCGATTCGTACTTTTGTCCTGGTAGCTGACCACCCCGAGGGAACACCTTGACGGTCGGGAAGCCTTGTATCTCCTGCAGTCACGCGTCAGCCTCTTCACGCGCGTCGGCCACGGCCCCCATTCGTCCGACCCCGACGACCGTTGCTTACCTGAGACGCGCAGAGCTGCCTGTTGGACTCGGCATCGCAGTCGACGGCATAAAAGGGCACCAGCGGGCTGAGATTACCAGCAGCTTTACTGTACTCCGGGGCCATTTGTTTGCAATGCTAACGAACGAAGAGGTTTCTCAGAGGGCTGGGGCGAGACTTGGAACGGACGACTCACCCCGCACCATGGGGCCACGAATGCGACGACGCTTGTACGCTGTGTGTATAAAAACCGTTTGAGTGCATCCGGTGGCGAGAAGGAAGGTTATTGCGCATACGTTGTTTTTCATGGCTCGTTTGAATCCTTTTGGATCCAGCATCTTGACCTTTGTATCCGGGGGAAAGATCGCTGCTGTCACCAGCGTCGGAAGGACGAACAGAAGGGCGGTCAGAGTGTGTAGTATCATGGTGGTGGTAAGTACGAGGGCAAAGAATTGTAGTCTCTTGTACTGGTAGAGAGGCGGACACGTGGCTCAACTGAAATAGCCCCTGTACTAGCCACACAGTCATCGCACGTTGTACTTGTCGAATAGATATCCGGAGAGTATATAACGGGGGGGCAGAGAAACATTGCTACGTGAGACCATCTATCATGTACGCCATCCACCGTATCCCCAGACATCAGCCTCTTCGCAGTGCGAGTCTACATCCGCAGCGACGCCGTCGCACACTCTCACGCACTCGCGATGGTTTTCCGCCTCGAGATGGGCTTTGAACGCTTGCGTTTCTTGCCCTCCGAGAAGCCGTGGGCAGTTTTGAGATCTCGTCCAAGGATATCGTCTCCTTTTACCGCGAAGATACGCACGATCCAGTTTTCGGAAGTGAACGCTTCCTCTGCGATCATTAAAAAAAAATCAGACACCCCCGTAACCCATGGCTTGAATTCCACTCACCGAGGTAGTCCAGCTTGGGCCCGTTCATGGGCACATGCTGGCCACGTACCCGATCCACGGGCTGTTGTCCACCAAACAGATCCGCGAAACGGTAATACGACATTTTGTACATCAGCGACTCTCTCATCGTCGGGGAAGCTTGGTCATCGACGCGGTACTCCCCGTGGTTGAAGTAGTTGGGTTCCTGGATCTCATCCGGCCACACACCCTGTGCGATACGAACCATCCAAAGGAACTTGTTCAAATCGTCTCCAGAGTAGCCAATGAGTCCACCAAAGATGATGAGCACATAGCTCACATCGTGTTTGCGAAGGATGGGATATGCCACTTCCTCGGGGGAGGACATGGCTTTGCCGACAGTCGCGATGTGAGCTAAACAAAAACGTCAGGTAAACCCTCTCTGGAAAGGTGACTGTTTCGACTCACTGTTGTTCCAAGTGTTGTTGTCGACCAACGTAGGGCGATCCGCCATACCAGCAATCTGGTATCCGTAATCCCACCAGCTCATCACAACAGCATCCTCAGCCGTGTTCTGTCTCAACCAGTAGTATGCTTCTCTGAAATCATCAATGATATTTTGACTTCCGTCGGGCCCACTCGAGGCCAGAACGACAGAGGGAGACGAATATGCATTCGAAGTCACCCACGTGCAGTGCACGACGAAGAACAGGAGTAGTCCAACGGTATTGAGGAAGACAACGAAGCGCGTGTCGAGACCAAATATACCTTTGGAGGTCTTGGAGGTAGACTCAGCAGACGCCTTCACGGCAGCGGTAGCAGAGGAAGCGACTCCAGAAATGAGCTCGCCAAGGGTACCTCCTGGTGCTGCGGGCGTTTCCTTTTCCTTTTCCTTGTTCTTCTTTGCCTTTTTGGGAGCGGCAGCCGTGGAGGAGGCAGCGGTCGAAGATGCGCCATTGGAACCGTTCGTGGGAATCGCTTGCGTTGATGATTCGTTCGGCTGGGCTGTGTCTGGCTCGCTGGGGTCAAGATACGTGTCAAGAAGGGACGACAACGCAATTGCAGCTGCCACACAGACGACCGGCGTAAGAGTTAGCATAAGACGGACCATAACGCCAGCAAAGTAGCTCGCCATCACAGCGTAGATGATCACGAATATGTGCTCGTCACGGAGCGAACGGAAGCACAACACGACACCAGCTGGAAATAGGAAGATGAGGAAATGAAGGTCCATAAAGAATGAGGGCCATGCTGTAGGCTGATGTTCGGAAACAGAAGCAATGATGGGAATGTACCTGTGAAATTTGACGCGTGAGATGGATATACCCTCGATTGGAGTGGAATGCACGAACTTCTTCGCATAGCCGGTGTCCCATAACGAATAGAAACGACCAGTCCATGGTGCAATCCAGCCCTTGTACGTGAGTGCGACGATAGCAAAGAAACCAAGGATTCCAGTGGCCACCACGCTGACAAGCAAGAGTTCCTGGAATTGTTTTGAGGAGATGTGAGAACGAACAAGCTGTACAAAGGCGACAATTTGCAAAAGTCCGAAGACACCTGGATGACTGGTGAACGAAGGCCAATGAATAAATGAAACATGGAAGGTTACCCAAGGCGGCCATGTGTTCACTTGTCCGGACAGGTTGGAAACCAACAAACGGAACTTGCATACTTGCGAGTGTACCGATGGAGTACCAACTGGAGTATGCAACGTAGAGCCTGCTGGAGTATCGACCCATGAGGAGGAGAACGAGTGCGTGGAGAGGGATCATATTGGTGATGAACACATATCCACCTGCGAGAATCTCACATCAGTCCTACTATGGAGAATATCGGAAGAATGGATACGAACCCCATGCGGCAACCATGTAAAAGTAAAAGACGGCGGCAACGGCACCGAAAAACGCGCTACCCTGCTTAAGTGCTTTGATCCAGTTGAAGAACGTGAACATGAGGAGAAAGATGGCGATGGCCTCGTTGTCGTACGACCCAGCGACCGAACGCGATATGTAACCGGGCACGATACCAATGAAAGCTGCAGCCAACAAACCAGCACTATCATCTTTCATTTCTCTTGTGAACCTACGTATGATTATCAGTGGTGCTGTCGGGGAAGGAGGACAAGAGACGCATACATATAAGTAGCCCATGCAGTGAGGGCACTGAAACCTGGCGCTAAGAGGACACAGACGTTACGAATGTCCACTGGAAGGTTCAAAGCATGGAGGATATTGTAAATGACACCACTTGTGGCCATGAGACCGGGGTAGATGGTACCACCGACGACACGACCGAGAGGGTACCATGCTGTGGGGTCAAACCAGTTCCAAAATGCCTATGAAGGTAAATGAGTGCCTTTTCCAAATGGACGGGGAAAGGGCCTACATAAAAGCCTTTGGAAGCGAGAACTCTCGTCGCGCGGCTGTGACACGTCAGAGTAAGCTTCTTTCGCGAAACTGACATGAGGAGACGCACTAGTTGAACCATGGGTCGCTGAGGGCAGAGAGGTGGGGTGAGCGAGATGTGAAGCCAAGGAATAAAGTACACACAATTCGTGGATGATACTCTCGAAGTTTACGACAGCAAAGAGACGGGAAGCGATTGCAGCACCTGATATGAGGCCAAGGGCTATGATGCGGAGAAGAGAGGCAGTATTTGAGACGAGGGCTGGTGAAAGATTCTCAGGGAGTGGGTAGGCAGCCGGCATGGCCGCTGCAGTGAATGAGAAAGGAATTAAACAACCAGTCAACCCCAAATCCAAGGCGACTGCGCGCGGTGAAGGAAGTCGACGTGTCGGACGCACTGGGTAATATTATTGGCTTATGTCAGTAATCGACCCCTCTCAGAGGGGTGCCAAAGTGGAACCGCGGACTTAGGACGTGGAGACTCCACTCAAAACACTGTCCTTCAGCGAGTAAGATGGATGCGCCCAACGTCGACGCGGAATTCAATTGAGTCGAGTGATAATCACATTCTTTGATTTAAGAGCTCGGTGAGTAAGAGCACCAGCCGTAAGTGGTATAGGAGGTGATGGTCCTGAGAAGGGCTAGTGATGGTAACGAAACTTCTGATAAGGCGAGCCATTGATAAACTATCGAGCGGGATGTGCGAGAGGGGGAGCGAAGGTTGCCCAGCTGAGTGGTGTAGATAATAGGAAATAGCACGGGTTACTTCTCTTGGAGCGTTCTTACTATGGACAAGTTACCCTTCGAAAGTCGGCCCGGGTCCAGGATCAGAATTTGGGTCTCTTGACCACATCGTGTTACGAAGGCGCGACAGTGAGTCAGTCGCGGAGATCACATCTGCCATCATACCAAGTTAGCTTGGACTTCCTTAACCTCTCTACTACAGCTCCAACCCATGCAGAAGCTACGTATACGACAAGGGTCGCCTCTACCCCGGATACGCCTTCCGCGGGAAGCCTGTGAGCAAACCGTAAGTCCCCCTTTGCCCAGAACCGGAATGGTCAGGATCAGGTTCGTTGGTCGGCAACGCTGCACAGCACCGCAACGAATTTAGAGCACGCGTCCACACTTGCACCTTCAAGTTGCTTGCCAGTGAACCGACGTTTCCATAGTCGCAATTCGCGCACGAAACGTCCGGATCTGCTCGGGGCTGTGAAAAAGCAACGCGTTATCTTGGAGCGTCTTGCTCGCCTCCCCAAATCAGGCCACAACACGTGTCTCTCATCAGTTGCATAACGAGTCTATGTGACGTGCGGAAGCCTCGAGGCCAACCGCTCGTGCCTTCTTCATGCATCTGCCACGCCCGCCACGGCATATAAGACGCCGTTGATCCACGACTGCCCAATACCCCCTACCAGACTCGCGACGATAATCAACCTACCTCCTTGTCTCTTCACATTCGTGTACCCACTGTATACCCTTGGTTCCCTTAAATACCCAGCATCCCTCTTCCAAGTCTCCTCACCTATATCGATACACCGACGACCCCCTTCTGTCGACAATGCTGCCTATTTCGGAGGTTCACTTCGCATTCTGTGGTATTGCTACCGTCGCAGCGACTCTCGGTTACGCTTGCGCACGACGAGCCGTCCTTTCTCTCGCTTCCCCGAACGAGTCCTCCAAAGCGTGAGTCACCGACAATCAGCCTCCCTCAATACAATAATGTATAGCGGCCGATAGCGACGTCGAGGCCGGCCCTACCGAAGAACGATCCCTTAAGCGCAAGCTCGACGACTCCGATGAGCACGATGTTGATGCAGAAGAACAATCACGGCCGATGAAGAGAAACAGAACTCCACCCACCGACCAACATGAATCAGACGAAGACGTACGTGCTTCACCCACTGCCTTCCATCCATTCGATCCATGTGTTCATTTACTTATCAAGATAAAGAACCAGGAATGGGAAGTCATTGTGGCCCCACCCCCTTATGAACAGGCTGCTAGCCTCCCACAGCGAGAAGAGAATAACAGCACCCCTCCCCAAGGGAACCTTCACATTATTGAACAGGATATTTCACCTGTTCGAGAGGTAGGACTACCTTCCATTAATCGGAACTCATGTCCGATAACCGCCTCCCAGCCTACTCCGCCTGCGTACCCCGAAACTTCGTCACAGCCGGGGGAGAGGGGAGTGGAAGCAGGGCGTTGCGCTACTCCACAACCTCCCCGAGTTAGCCCATCACCTAATGAGCCCGGGACCCCCCCAGCACGTCCGATCACGCCACCTAAGCCTGTCCCTCCAGCCAAAATTGAACCCGTCAAGGCCTTCTCCGCATTCTCTGGCACCAGCTCACCATTCGCTTCGTACTCTAGCGCCTCGGGGGCTTCACCCTTTGCGCTCTCTGGCCAGATCGTTAAGACTACTCCCGCTTGGAGACGTGACAACGAAAGTGAATCTGACGTGTTCGGTCGGGCGACCTCTGCAAATGCCCTCGCGCCATCACCGAACGACGCAGTCTCGTCTGTGACGACTAAATCATCCGCTCCTTCTCAAAGCAAAAGTGCTCTCGGGGTTCCCGCGGAAACGCAAACCCTCGCCAAATCTTCCAGTTGTAAGTGGTTTCCACCTGTTCGGACGATCGACCGCTTGGCGGTATGTGCTAAAGCTGCGCTTAGATTTGACAGGCGAAGAGGACGAAGATGTCGAGGCTGAGCTCAAGGGTGTAAAACTCTTCGTTAAGCGCGGGCGCAAAGAGTTCACAGACGGGATGTATGGGCATATCAAAATTCTCGCTCAGAAGTCTACGCCCCCAAAAATCGACAATGAGGACCCGCAGGGGATCGAGGCTGAAACCAATTCTCGAACCCGTCTACGTAAGTCACCTCCGCCTCCAACCCTCCGCCACCGATCGTTAAATGCCACATCACCTCTCCTGTGATATCGCCTCCTACTTGCTCACTTCACGGTAAATTGTTCGTCGCACGCAGTCTTCCGCCGCGATCCATTGGGTCAGGTATCGATGAACGTTGGGCTGCACCCAACGGTACGGTGCCACTTTGACTCAGCAGAAAACATTCTGCGCATAATTATGATGGAACAGGTGACGACGGACGGAAAAAATTCCAAGGAAGACGTCGTCATCTATGCCTTGAAGGTCAGCCAAGCTAGCACTCGTTCCTGCATCGAGTTTCTTAGTAGCCGGACATTGCCTCGCCTACACAGCCTGGCCGCGCCCAGAAAGCAGACTTTCAGTCATTTGCCAAGACGCTGTGCGATCATGAAGGACTCAAGTCTAGGGCGGTCACGAGTTCGGCGAGCCCTGCCAGCGGCGATGCCGCAGCATCGTGATCTAGGGTTATGACTTCCGTGTGGTTTTTTTCTTCTCCGGGGAAAAGGCCAGCCTTGATGACACTCCTCGCCGATCAGGAGTCAGGACGCAGGTCGTTCTGATGCTTGTGGGGTGTGGGGAATTAGGTGTTATGCGCGCTTATGCGTTTACGTCCTGGAGTCATACGTGTGAGTGGTGACTTGGGGTGTGTTCGCCACCGGATGGTTCGGTATGATATGTAATAGCGATGGTGATGGTTGTATGTGCTTTAAGGACTGTATGTAGGTGAAATGCAATAACTGATTTGCAGAGGAGGGTCCATAGAAAGGTAGATGTATATCGTGCAAAGTATATATAAGTGCGTAGGAATGCAATGGGTCACTGAAAGCATCGGCGATGCTTTAGCTAGTGATGGCGCTGATCCGAGTCGGAGCGGTCTGGGCAATGGCGCATCAATGTGGCATGTTTTTATAACTTCCGCCCCGAGGCGGAAACATCATGATGGCATAATTTATAAATCCCACCCCTCGTTTCTTTTCGTTACCCATTCCCGTCCCCCATATATGCTTGTCCCTGGACTCCCTATTCTACCCCCGAGTATTCAGTAAACCGAAGTTGTTCAGCATACTCCCTTTGAAGCACAAGATGATACCGATCTCTAGACATCGTGACTCCCCGCAGCTGACCTTGCCGTGATACCATATCATATTCGTCAAAAGTTGAGGATATCAATTATTAGAGGAATGGATGCAGGCCGTTTAGTATCGTAGGTGAGTCAATTATAATCTCGCACACGAGCTCAAACGGTCGGTTTATTTACCCGCAAATTAGTGTCGTTGTATCAGGCCGGTGACCAATCCACAAGCCGTCGATGGAGGTCGTCAAAAGGGGGTTTCCATCCCTGTCACTTTACAAATAGATGTCAACAGTCAACATTTCCAAATTTGGTACTTGTGACCCACCGAAGCCTTCCAAGGTTGTTCGGCGGTGTCGTGTTTGCTGAAAGCTCCCCTGTGTTTTGGTTCATGCTCCCCATTAGCCACTCAACATGACTCGCGGGTTCAATTCTCCTGGAGATCAAGCGCCACTTCCCAAGGTTTCTTTCGTGTTGGTTCAAGACGACGATTCTGCGCAACCCGCTGGCGTGCACGACCAACAAGCAAGGTCATATGGATGTGCGTTTTAGACGCTGCTTCGTTGGGTCTGTCGTTGACGCTTCGGACAAGACAATGACTTTTCCGAGTTTCTAAAACCGGACCATTACATTCGGTATATAGGTGGGTGTGGCCTCGTGGGTGGGTTTGCCGTTTATTGATGTCTTGCAGAGCCTTTGGAGAAGGATCTAGCCATTCAGGTCGAGTATGATATGGACGAGCAAGGTTTGATCGACGTTTTTGGTCGTGCCGAGGCCTGTTCACTCATATGAAGCTGGCGTGCAGACCAGGAATGGCTAGATGCTATCAATATCGAGCGGAAGAAAGACCAAATCAACCTAGTCACATACGAGACGTTCGAAATCATTATGGATCGTTTAGAGAAGGAGTATTTCGACTTGGTACGTCGTGTGTCTTCATGCTCTGGTGAAATCGCGTCATCTATCTCTCCAAATCCAGACCAAGAACATCCCCAAGTCGGACTATGCCATGCCCTCGGAGGATTCGACTTGCGCTATATGCGATGACTCGGAAGGAGAGAATAGTAATGCGATCGTGTTCTGTGATGGATGTAACCTTGCTGTACATCAAGGTATGTTTGTAAACTCCACGCTCTGTAGAGTGTTCTCAAATTTCAAGATTGTTACGGCGTTCCTTACATACCTGAGGGACAGTGGCTCTGTCGAAAGTGTACCGTGTCTCCCGAGAACCCAGTGGTGAGTACGTTCCCTGTTCTGAAGAAGTGAATCTTAAACCTCTTGCACAACCTCTTCAGTCGTGTATATTTTGTCCCAATGAAGGCGGGGCATTCAAACAGACGACCCTCGGTGACTGGGCTCATTTGTTATGTGCAATATGGATTCCCGAGACCAGAGTAGCCAACGAGGTGTTCATGGAGCCCATCACAGGCTCTGACAAAATTCCAAAACAACGATGGAAGCTAGTGAGCATGCTAATCCTAGCTATATACAAGGGCGAAGCCATAAATTAACAAGTCTCGTAGAAATGCTCAATATGCGGCGTTCGAGAAGGAGCCTGCATTCAATGCACCAAGACGTCGTGTTTCCTTGCCTTTCATACCACCTGTGCAAGGAAGGAGAAGCTTCTGATGCCCATGAAAAGCACGCAAGGCTCGGAGCCTGTCACTCTCACCTGTTATTGCGAAAAACATCTTCCGGTATGGGACACGTGCACAATTTGCTTCGGTCTGATTCATTCACGAATGTGCACAGAAAGAACAGGCGGAGGCACGTCTTAAAGCTCTCGCACATGACAGCGTTACCTCAAGTCCAAGCTCCAAGCTGTCTAAATCTGCCAGGGCGTACGCGAAGACATACAAGACTGGGCCTCCCCTTGTCCCTCAGATCATCGTTGACCGCATTATCAACTACATCACCAAGATCAACGTACGCAAGAAACCTGAATTCGTTCAGATGGTTTGTAAGTACTGGAGCTTAAAACGTGAGGCAAGACGGGGTGCCCCATTGTTAAAGAGACTGCATCTTGAGCCATGGACTGCTTCGAATGCTGGCAAGTTGCTGAGTGAGGAGGAGAAAGCGTTGAAACTCAAGGTATGTATTGTCTCAGCACCATCACTGCATGACTAAGCCATGTTTAGCACCTGAAGCATGTCAGAAGAGATCTTGATATGCTTCATGAGCTAGCCTTGCTGTCTCGCAAACGAGAGAGCCGGAAGCTTGCGCAAGTTGAGGCCATACAAAAGGTACTGGATGCCACACTCTTCCCTCATTTGGCGCCTATGCGTCTGGCTTTCGAGAAAGTTCTCGCGTAAGTAACGGGCAGTGTCAAACTGGGCGGGACATTCACGAATCGATAGTCTGGACCGAAACGGTCTGTTTAAGCATCCGGTATCTAAAACAGAAGTGCCCGACTACTACGAAGTTGTCAAGAACCCCATGACCTGGGACACCATCGATGCAAAATTAGACCGACATGAATACTGGGATTCCGAGGTTTTCAAGGTGGGTTTTAGAGAGAGGACTTTTTCTGGGTGACCGATTTGTAACTTCGTCGTCTTTAGGGCGACGTCGAGCTCGTGTTGTCCAATGCAATCCTCTACAACAAACCCGGGACGGCTTTTTACAAGACTGCTCAACGGATGCAAACCACCGTTCAACCCATCCTTGAAGACCTGGTCTCGCTACGACACCAACATCCGCATCCAGATAATGCCGAGTTTGCTATTGGTGACTTTGAAGCGCCCCTGGACGCGCTGCGGCTCCTCGTTTCTCAAGAACAGATACAAGACACCGTCAGCCTCATTCTCGAGGCCGACCCGCTTACTTCTCTATTCAATTATGAGCTAGGGCGGATCAAACCCCCTCCGCCGCCACCTCCCCCAAAGCCGAAACCAGGCAAAAAGAAGGGCACGAAAGCCTCCAAAGCTGCCGAACCCAATGCCCTCGATGTTGCACCTGGATTCCGCGCTCCTCGTACCCGGCGTGCACTCGCTGCTGCAGCCGCTTTCGAGGCAGAAGCTGCAGGCGGTGTTGTTAATGAGCAGATTCAGGAAGTGCAGGAAGCAGGTGCTGGAGAAGCGACCAAGAAACCTGCCAAGATGCGAACGACAGGTCAACCAGAGGTTCCCCCGATGGTCGAAGACGTGGACAGTCAGGGTTCGTTCAAGATGTTCGATGCTGGTTGGATCTTGCCGACAGGGCAGAAACGAGGTGGAAGGCAAGCTGTCGAGAGGCAACTGCTGCCTCCGCCAAAGAAACGGATGCGAACAGGTGCTTGCTGAGAAACTATCACCCATGTCACTGGCTTAGCGTTTACTTTAGCAGAGCGCGGAACGTCAAAGCTCTCGACGTTCAGTACGACTGCGTCTGAGAACCAAACTATACCTGGGATGGTTCTTCCTGAAGAAGTTGCTGGACCGTCGGGTCTGACTGCAGAAGAAAAGGCAGAAGTGGATGTTCCGATGAACGTCGAACAGCCAGAACTAGAGCCTTCTGTCGCCCCTCCCATCCTTGCCCTCGAACCTATACCCGAACCTGTCCCCGAACCTGTCTCCAAACCCATCCCCGAACCTGTCCTCGAACCTATGCCTGATCCTGTTCCTGAACCCGAGCCTGAACCCGAGCCTGCGCCAGCGCCAGAAGTACACGAAGAAGAGACACAATCTGAACTGGCAGCGCGCATTGCTGCAATCCCAAGAGATCGATATACGAACATCATTGCGGTGGGTGGCAAGATCATTATCGAAGAACTTGATACGCCAGCCACACGCCGGGAGAAGGCATCACGCCGGAAGGCAGAGAAGGCCGCGGCTGCTGCTGCACAATCACGGGTTCGGGATGAATCGTCTGCCCGTGACAAGGGCGATGGCCATGATTCCGACTTGTCCTCTCTCAGCGAACTCGAGAGTGAAGAAGAGGGTGGAGGCGAGGGGGGTCCTGAGGAACAACAACCTGTGAAGGTTCCCCCACCGGCTCCGCCCATCGCTGGTCCTTCCACAGTACCACAGCCTGCTGGGCCAGGCGTAATTAATCTCCCAGAGGGTAAAACTTTGGAAGGAGGAACACTCGGTGGGTGCTTTCATGTTATAGATTGGCGTGATGTATTTGCTCATCAATCCATCCCTCCAGTCTGGGCCAAAGCAGGTTTGTCCAACCCGTTTCCCAACAGTACACTAATTCTGACGTTTCTATCAGATACTTACCCGTGGTGGCCAGCGGTCGTCTATGAACCAGACGACGAACGTATTCCTCCTGTAGTGAAGAAACAACGTGACGTGGCACGTAGAACCGGCGAAGGTCCTCTACACTTGGTTCAATTCTTTGACAAGGCGTCTCAATGGTACGCGTCATTCGTTGCCCGTCGATGACAACCCGAGCTCAAATATCACGCCGGAAAAAAAAGGCAATGGATTGGAACGAGTCGGCTCCTAATGCTCGGCGAAGACGATGGTGAGCGGGTTGCATCCGAACATCGTTTACACGATCCGGTCGTTCTGAATCCCCGTTGACCAGCTCTGGACGCCGAAATGATCGCTCCGATGTCACGTCGGCAACGTTGGAAGACGGCGAGCATCCGGAAGGACTGCCGGGATGCCTTTGCGTGCGTGATCCCGTTTGCGTTCTCTCTCCTGACTTGTCACTGATGGTTTTTTCATCTCCGTAAGACGGGCAAAGGCAGAAATGGAAACCGAGGATGATATGGTTGCCAAACCTCAGGATGCAATGGAAATGGAGATTGAGATGGAGGGAATAGCTGCGGAGCCCAGCGCGGTGGCGACGGATCCAGAGGTGGAGCCGGGGAATGCAGTTGCAGGGCCAGACGCGATGGAAATAGTGAATGTGGATGTGAATGTGAATGTATCTGCAGAGGGAGGTGGGGATGGAGAGCTTGCGACTCCAACCAGATGAGATCTTTAGTGTATTTAGGATGTCGAGTACTTCGCTACAGGATTATATAACACAGCGCGTTGCGGTCCATGTGGAACATTAAATGCATTAGCGTCCAGGTCACTCGCCTCCCCGCCGCCAAATACCTCCTCAACTCTCGTAGTATACCCCCCTGCCCATAAGCATCTCGGTTCCTCCGATCGGCTTCGTATGTCCAAGTGAAGATCAGCCGTCCTCATACCTCCGCTCGCTCCCCTCCAAGTTCGTTCAACTCCAACCCCGCGTCCGACTGGTGATCCAACTGGTCACTACCCATCGCTGCCATCTGTCTGTGTACCTCCCGGCTGACATCGCGCGTCGAGTCAGGTCGCGCTCGGAGTCTTCGAACGTTGAGCACGAGACGTTGTCCAATGACTGAGAGAATAGGAAGCGACCACCTGCGGTGTACACATTCACCAGAGTAAGCATCAGAGAGAGAGAAACGGACAGGGGGGGTATGCTTAGTTTGCTCACCATGCCGGGATGTTATTTCTTGGATCCTTTTTTGAATGGATTGTCAGCCCACAATGTCTACGAGGCATCGATGAGTTGGGCAGAGTGCCATGTAATACTTACTTGACCGAACATGTTCCTGATCATATGATCCCGAGTGAAGTCTGAACGATGGCATGTTGAGCAAAATCGACGTACCAGCATACGATAAAGAATAGAACATTGAACAAAGCTGCCTGTATGCTCATTAGATTGTCACCTCAGGAGATACCTGGTCTTACGGAATAAAACAAAAAAGCTGGAAGATAGGTCAGAATGGCGAGAACGGTGAAATGATCGCAAAGGTCCTCACAGTCTCGTGCGAGAAGACGAATCAACGGCGACAAGAAGTGGCCATGGGACCACCCGGTCAGCTGATAGAGACTACAGCATATGGTTACCAATACAAGGCCATCAAGAAATAGTCTGTTACGAGAATGAGCTGAGCATGCAGTATCTAATCATGATTCACCCACGGTATGAACCAGAGCAGCCACTGAAGAATGCAATATTGCAGCAACTTTCAACATGCCTTGGAGGGGAAAAGAAACTTACAGCATCAGCTACGAATTTTTAAAATGAGATCAAGGAGATAAGAAAGATAGGCGACGTACGGGCTACCGGCGCAATGCATATACCAGTTTCATTTAGATATTCGAAATGGAATACTAAAAAGTTGTGATATATCAGCAGAATCTCAGCAGATAGAACTCACAATTTATATTCCTCATCCAGTAGAGGGACACCCCAAGGATAACTATGGCACAAAGAGTATATAGTATACTCGCCAACACCGCAATGCTGTGCCTGCATCCCAAGATCGCGCAAGCGCGCATCACAACCAAAACTGTGCCCAGTCAGCCAAAAATGGACGCTATGGGGTATGTGCGTACTTACGGCGGATCGATTCTCCAGAGAAGATTGCAAAGCATACGCAGTATAGTTCAAAGGCCACACAAAACTGATGTACGACTGAGCTCGACTGGCGACGCAGAAACACAAGGGGAGATGCACTTCTTGGGAACTTTGGTTTAGGTGGCCTGTCTCCTCCAATATAACGAATGTCTGTCCGATTAAATTCCCATACCGGTTGATCAGAAACAGTGCCTTTACGATTGTCCATGGAGCATTCCAGATATATGCTACCTGTTGATAAAGCGTCTTGAGCAAGCTAGTTTGCGGCTGTTGTGTGAAACGCACCTCGAGCGAAAGAGTAATGAGATAATCGTAGAGAAGTATAGAGCTCCCTGCAATGGCGAACAACCTTCACTGACGGAATCAAGCAAGTGAAGCGATAGCATTGCAGAAACACCCACTTGCGAGTGAACACCTGGTCCAAAAGTATTGGCGATATGGACATGACGGGCAACAAAACCAACCCAGCCAGAGGGCGGAACAGTGGGTCTAAAAGGAACGGGGAAAACATGCATAGACTATTGACGGCTTTGGTGTCTAGTCGCTGGACGGCGTATCAGTGCCGATTGACAGTCGACGTTGTCATCAAGTTTACAGCGGCGCGTGTTGTAAAAACCGAGGTTAAATGAGACCATGAAAGGGCGACTCTTACTTATTAGGCCAAAATCAAAGGATAAATTTTCCCTTAATAGGGTGGATTTCGAAATATTTGTCAGATTATTATTAGTTCTTGGAGAGTTGTCCACGGTATAGCTACTAAACATGCTCATGTTTTAACGATTAACTGAGCTGGCGTCTCCTCCATTTCCGCAGAGTATGGACCCTGGTATCATCAAATGAGCCTTGGCAAGGGGCACTTTCCCAAAGATAGGCTTTCTTCGCTGCCAGCATAGGCCAAGTCATCCGCTAGATCCCATATTCTCCGAACGTCTTCGTGGTTCAGTGTAGGTCCGCCGTCCGACTCATCCGACCACCCCCAGTGATTCCCTTCGAGTCCCGTCCGACTGGTAGAATTGGCGTACAGTGTAAATGTGTAATTATTAGCTAGTTACCAAGAAGTCGCCGATCGCCGACCCGCCCAAATTGGGGCATGTTTCGGGCTAAGGGGACGTCTGGAGAGGAGTGAGAGGAGAACAGTGAGACGGTCCTTTCGTAAGACAGGCCCTCCATAGGCAGGCTGGGCGTAGCGCAGGACAGAGCCCAGACCGAGAACGGCTCTGGGACCTGAACTGGCTGACCGGGGTGTCCAGAGAGCCAGAGCAGAGAGAACTCCGGCCCAACGCACAGAAGGCCTGTCAAACACGGGACTGGAGTGCGGAACTAACCCTAAACAGGAGGGGAGTGAGTGGAACTGTATTGTTAGGGATACCAGCTATGGACACTACATGCAAGGAAAGGAATAGAAGCTAGGGCAAGAAGAAAAAGGGGTGATGGTGGGTGGGGCGAAAAAGGTGCTGAAGCGAGAGATGAAAGCGAGCCGACATGAGGAAGCGGATCAAAAATGCGATTCCGCCTGTCGACGTCGGAGCCCGAAAACCCTCTTCGGCCAACCGTCGTGCTGATATGGTGGTCCGAAGCTCTCGTTCGCCGTGCGTGCCGAGGGGCATCGCCACCGCGCTGGTCTACACCTTCCTTGATGCGGCAGGATCACATATCTTTTCGTCCCAGCACGCACAGTATGGGCAATGCACATTTTATGCGTTTCGGGATGACTCGCCGAGTTTCAAAAAGACAAAAAATGAGGTGGCAGCCGCAAAATATGCTATGTATCGGTGAAAGGAAACCAGCTCGATTTGGTAATCAGGCTCAACGAAATGGGAGGAGCGACAAGTTGGGGGGTCTTTGACCTGTTCGACGCCACGACGTTGAAATATGTACCTGAATTCATGCACTGGATCGTCGATACTCGTTAACTGTGCGCGCTTGCGAGAATTTTTGTGCAATCCGACTTCCATGTGACATAGTGAGTTTTTTTGTAGCTGATGATCTGATGTGAGCATGCTATGTCTCATGGCGACCGGCTGTTCATCAAACTCCTCAGCTATGTATACGTACCGCGAAATGAATGACTCCCACTCTATTTCAACCCCGTTTCCCCCGTTTCCCCCGTCTCTGCTGACTGAACTTGAAGCGAGTCAAGACGATCGAGTCATGTCAACCAACCCACCTGACCAGCTATATGGAGAGATATACGGGCCTTTGTACATTAATGCCATTATGTCGACCACATTTTATGGTGTCGCATGCATGCAAATGTGAGTATGGTTTAGTCCAAAATGTTTTGCAGTGATATAACAAAGCGCATTCTTACAACTCGGGCAGATTCTTCTATTTTGTCCAGTAACATCCACTTTCTTGTACCCTTCCATCAGCTTTTTACATTGCCGTTCCAGCTACCAGAATGACCCTTTGCGCATGAAGGGCTTTGTAAGTCAACTTGTGATCAAGTCCAACATGATAATGTATTGTCCTTCCGTAGGTAGCAGCTTCATGGTAAACGCCTAGTATGTTGCTTCAGTTCGCGACGTACCTGACGCTTCGTAATAGGGCACTCGTAACAATTCAAGAAAGTTTGGTTGTTTCTGGCAGTTCGTTTCTCAACAGCCGCACTATTCGAACATCTCGTTTATATTGCGCCCCACATAGCATACCAATACATCATGGCTGGCCTGGTGAACCCATTGGCGTTCATGAATGTGATTCCGTGAGTCATTTGATTTCAGAATCCCATTTTTCACACCTTGAGCATCTTCCCAGAGAGCTCGTCGTAAGTTCTATTTGTAACTTCCTTGGAAGATCTACCAACAGGTGTCATAGCTACAGTTAGTCTTTACGGTACCCATTTATTTTTGTGCACTGGACGAGTGCTTATATCATTCACATTCAGTCTCTAGTTGCGGTACCTACACAAGGTTTTTTCGTCTATCGAATCTATCTTTGTGCGTCTCGAATTCCATTACCTTCTCCCATTTACTCACAGCCATTCAGTCAGTGGGAAGAACATTGTCGCGCCACTTCTATGGGTAAGAAATCTGCACACCATAAGGAATTTCAGTCTCGCTCAACCATGTGGTGTAGGTTATCCCGGCGATCACCCAACTTGGTAAGACTTTATAGACTTTGGGGTGCTGGAGTCTAATAGGATTTTCAAATATCAGTGTCTGCTTTCGGTGAGCTGTCATGAACCGCGTTCACATCAGTACATGCCGACGATCCCAACCTCAGTTTATGTCGGGAAAGCGCTGTATAGTTCACATGGGTTCGTTCGGTTCTTTTCCCAGACTCTGATCTGCCCAAGCACAATTCCTATTTGCTTCCAGCACACATGTTGTTCCATTCACTGAGCTCAGTGACAAGCAATTTACAGTAAGGACATGTTGTATGCTCAGAGCCAAAGAGTTTAGCATTTTGCGGACAGAACATGACCACCTTGTCTCTCTCTGTCACTGTCGGAGTAGATGTCCTGATTGCCATCTCTATGACATTCTTGCTTATTCGCAAGCGGGCTACCACTGGATTCGCAAGGTAAGTGCGCAGTCGCCGACTCTGAAATGCATCTGATTCTGAATGTTGGTCCACAAGTACGGGACACATTTTGCAACGTCTCACCATATTTGCGGTGAATACAGGTATCTGGACAGCCACGTTGGCTCTCTTGACCCTCATCTTCGTGCGTGTCGTTCGTCAATGGCACGCTTGTTTGCAGTATTTCCTGATCTAAAATGCTACAGCTGTATCTCCTCCCATCAACTTTTCTCTACTCTGTGTTCGGTACTCCAATGTGTTCGGTCTACTGCAACTCCCTTCTCGCCAACTTGAATGCCAGAGAGTATATTCGGGGTGAAGCAGTGACGACGCACAATGTCGGTGCGGACTTCCTCGCGAGTTTGCGTTCACGACCCAGAGTGTCCGGGACCACCGGGACCGACAAACAGCGTGGGGAGGCGAATGTAGTCCCTTCCGGACACCAGGTGGGTTTTCAGTGGTCCAGCTGTCATCGGCTTCAGATGATGATTGTCATGGCAGGGTGTCTGGATGACCAAAGTGGTGACGTTTTCAGAATGCCAGCCGGTCCAAGATGTCGGAGAGTCTGAGCGTGATGGGTCTTGAGTAGTCACGGTCTAGTCACCAGATTATGTCTTGAGAATGGAGACTCACCGTACAAGTTAACCTAGTCGACTCCCTTGTCTACATACTCGTTTGTTTCCTTTCTCCTCTACCTCGTAGGAGTATACTTGGACATACATACGATGCATAGAAACGCAGTATACTAGTGCATGGGGTATGCGTGGTACGGGAAGATGTTGCACGATCCATCCATGCGCTGCGCGATTGACATACACATTGTTTGTAGAAACTCAATTAAACTCGTCCTGCACAAATGGGTAGGATTTCGCCACTGTACGATAAAGTCTGGGCGTACTCGTCTAAAAGGGCCTATTCCTCCGGGCCAGTTATTATAGCTGCGATCCATAAGTTACATTCCAAGTCACTCGTTCCGCTCATACACATATCACCCCTGCCATGACAGACGTTCGTGATCCGAGCCCAAGAGGAAGCCGCGGACCATCGAAGCCCTGTTGATCTATCATCCCGAGGTGCGCATAGAAACACTTGCCTGCAGAATTGGATTGGGCGACTTGCACTTGAACTTGAACAGTGATCTTGCTGTCTTGATTGGGAGTCTGATCGGACGCCACGGGATGACACGGCTGTGCAGCGGTAGCGCACGACGCTTCCAGACGTTGGACGACCCCGTGCACCAGGGACCGTCCAATCCCTCTACGCTGATACGCAGGTAGAACGCCAAGCGTGAGAAGGGTAATGTGCGACCGGGGGGTATCGGAGTGTGATTCGGAATAGTCCCGATCGGCAGGATCATCCATGTACCCTCTGACTGAGCCCGGTTGCAGGAGACCCATGGTTGCTGAAGCGAAGCCAACGATAGCGCCGCGGTCTGTCGCAACTAAGCAGAGCTGTCGCGGGTTAACAAGAAGTTGGATGAAGAATGCAACTGGATAGGAGACAGGTAGGAGGTTGCGCTGCATGTAATGGCGAGGCGACACTGGTGAGACGAAATGCACACTGTACGGAGAGAAGAGGTACTTACATGTAGCACACGTACATGAGGGAGGTCGGATGCTTTCATGATGCGCAGAGCGACGCCTTCAGATGGGGGTGTTGGTAGCGTGACACACTCCCAACAGCTAGGACTCATGGTGGAGGCAAAGATGAGAATGACCTGATGATGTCCAAGAGGAAGGCACTGTATTCCCGGGTCGGCGGGATTCGGAGACTGATCTGGGCTAAAGAATACTCCTGTCACCACGGCCTGAGCGCGGGCATACGGTGATTGAGTGGGGAGTACCTTCCATTGTGAGCTTAGTGTGATACTCACCGCGTCGCATGCAATGGTTGATCCAAGAAATATAAGAACAAGGGCACTGATGCGACCTGTCACGAAAATATTATCACATGTCTTTTTTGAAACCATTTCTGGCTGTGGTGCTCTGTCAAAGACCTGCCAGACTTTCATAGGCTTTTCCGCTTACCTTGAAACGTTGAGTGTCATTTCAGGGTGGATCTAGTTGAAACGCAACAAGTTCTCCGGTTTTCGATGACGCGACCACACCACTACTTCGACCCAGTGAGATGCCCGCATGCGCCGAGTCCTTGTTGTTTCACTCGGCCTGGGCTCCATCCAACGTTGATTTACCTCGGAGAATGGATGGCTCGTAGATTAAGGTGAATAAAATCGATGTCATGGAAGAAAGATTACATACCAGGCTCTCACCAGTCGGCAAGGGGCGAGACTCGGAGCTTGCTCCCGTGTTCCATCCGTTCTAACTTCTCGGGTTGTTCCCAGCAGCAATCCAGTGGTATAGCTTGTCCGAGACCTCGATCATGTCTTTCGCTACTGTGCCTCGTCACGCCATTCATGCCGCACGACTTGCGCATCCTACCCGGTTCTTCTCGGTATCATCGCCCGCGCACTATGAGAACGTGCTTGTATCAAGACCGAAGCCTGGAGTGTCTCTCATAACTCTTAACAGACCCAAGGCTCTAAACGCCATCAACGCTGCCCATTTCAGAGATATCGCTAATGCGCTGAAAGAGGCGGATGACGATGCCAGTGTTGGCGCCATGGTGCTCACAGGCTCAGACAAGGCGTTCGCAGGTACGTCATGCGTTCCGATCAACTGTGTCGTGGATGCCCGAACCTACTCGGATTCATCGTATAGCCGGAGCTGACATCAAGGAAATGAAAGACAAGTCATGTAATGTCCAGTTTTTACCCTCCTCTGCAGTGGCACACTCATATAAGCCCCTTGCCAGTTGCCGAAGTTTACGCGTCCAACTTCCTTGCCAACTGGGTGGTCGTTTCCGAACTCAACAAGCCCGTTATTGCCGCAGTCAGTGGCTACGCGGTATGTGCTCACCTTCAGACAGACTATCTCGCGTTGACAATCGTAGCTTGGTGGAGGGCTTGAACTAGCGCTTCAAGCTGACATTCTCCTTGCTTCGCCTTCCGCGCAGCTCGGGCAACCCGAGATCAACCTAGGCGTTATTCCTGGCGGTGGTGGCACCCAGCGTCTCGCACATCTGATCGGTAAATCTCGTGCGATGGAACTGGTCCTTACAGGCCGCATAATCAGCGCGGACGAAGCTGAAAAATGGGGACTCGTCAGCAGAGTGGTACCCGAGGACGTCGGGGTCGTCAACGCCGCAATTGAGATGGCCGCAAGTATCGCCGACAAGGGGCACGTGGCCGTGGCCGCTGGAAAGGAGGCAGTCAATGCTGCATTCGAACTGTCGCTTGCGGAAGGGCTGAGGTTCGAACGCAGGTTATTCCACTCTTTGTTCGCGACCAAGGATCAGAAAGAAGGTGGGCTCTTGGGAGGCGCTTGTATCACGTGGATGGTACCCCCTGACGGATGTCTCCAGGTATGGCCGCGTTTGCCGAAAAACGCAAACCTGAGTGGTCACATTCATGAAATGCGTTGAGAGGAAGGTGTCCTTTACAAGCATACTCCTGTCTCGTGGTACTGTCGAGATATCATAGGACTTGATATTACCCAACCCGGCCCTCATTAAGTAATCATCCTCCAGTAAGTCTCCCTCATTATGACCAACCCAATTGATACGTCGAGATGGTCGTTTCAAGTCTGTCTCGCGTGTATCTCGGACCCTCATATATGCGCGAAACATTTGGTTGACTAATGTCACCGTCAATGGCGCGAATGTAGAAGCTGGGTGGTGGAACTGACTGCTGTCCCTGAGCCCAGAGTAACCTAACTGTTCATTGAAGTCCAGGCAGGAAGCCACGTCTATAAGGCACCAAGCTGACATTCGTCAAGTACTGTCACCAAGCTACTCTTCCGGCCCGAGAATAGACCACCTGTCACTTGAGATCCATGAGTCTGCGCTCTTCAGATCTGACATCATGATTAGGCGGGTCATTTGCAACCCGACAATATCTAGCGATCCACTCAGGGGCAACATTCAAGATGTTGTGTATATCTGAGTAGAATGAAGAGAAGATATTGTACTACTGCCAAACCTATATAATTGGCCGTCGATTTGAAGAGACTGATGGGAAGCGCCCCCGTGATAGTGCAATTTAGAAAGCTGATTGATTTACTGTATTTCTATGCATCGTATGTATGTCCAAGTGCGTGACTGCACAGATTCATGATAGAGTTGGTGCGTTATAAGTGGCAATATACATATATGCATAAACAGTTTCATACTTTGGGACGAAAGTAGCTACATTCATGCAAATAAAAAATGCTCCGACGAGGTAGAGGGGAAAGCAAACAAACGAGTACGCGGACAAGGGAATGGAGGGTGGGTCTCCATTCTCAAGACATAGTCTGGTCACCGGACTACTCGAGTACTCAAGACCCATCACGCTCAGACTCTCCGACATCATGGACCGATTGGCATCCGAAAACGTCACTACTTTGGTCATCCAGGCACCCTGCCGCGACAATCATCGTCTGAAGCCCAACGACAGCTGGACCAGATTGCACTGTGAAAACCCACCTGATATCTGGAAGGGACTATATCCGCCTCTCCACGTTGTTTGTCGGTCCCGGTGCTCCCAGACGCCCCAGGCCGTGAACGTAGACTCGTGAGGAAGTTCACATCGACATTGTGTGTCGTTGCTTCACCCCGAATATACTCTCTGGCATTCAAGTTGGCAAGAAGGGAGTTGCAGTAGACCGAACACATTGGAGTACCGAACGAGCAGTAGAGCATATTTGATGGGAAAAGAGACAGCTATAGCGTTTTAGATGAGGAAATACTGCAGACAAGTGTGCCAGACGAGCGACACGCACGAAGATGAGGGTCAAGAGAGCTAACGTGGCTGTCCAGATACCTGTATTCACCGCAAATATGGTAAGACGTTGCAAAATGTGTCCCGTACTTGTGGACCAACATTCAGAATCAGATGCATTTCCGAGTCGGCAACTGCGCACTTACCTTGTGAATCCAGTGGTAGCCCGCTTGCGAATAAGCAAGAACGTCAGAGAGATGGCGATCAGGACATCTACTCCGGCAGTGACAGAGAGAGACAAGGTGGTCATGTTCTGTCCATAAAATGCTAAACTCTTTGGCTCTGAGCACACAACATGTCCTTACTGTAAATTGCTTTTCGCTGAGCTCAGTGAATGGAACAACGTGTATGCTGGAAGCAAATACGAAACGTGCATGGGCAGATCACAGTCTGGGAAAAGAAACGAACGAACCCATGTGAACTATACAGCACTCTCCCGACATAAACTGAGGTTGGGATCATCAGCATTTACTGATGCGAACACGGTTCATGACAGCTCACTGAAAGCAGATACTGATATTTGAAAATCCTATTAGATCCCAGTACCCCGAAGCCTATAAAGCCTTACCGAGTTGGGTGATCGCCGGGATAACCTACACCACATGGTTGAGCGAGACTGAAATTCATTATGGTGTGCAGATTTCTTACCCATAGAAGTGGCGCAACAATGTTCTTCCCACTAACTGAATGGCTGTGAGTAAATGGGAGAAGGTAGTGGAATTCGAGACGCACAAAGATAGATTCGATAGACGAAAAAACCTTGTGTAGGTACCGCAACTAGAGACTGAATGTGAATGATATAAACACTCGTCCAGTGCACAAAAATAAATGGGTACCGTAAAGACTAACTGTAACTATGACACCTGTTGGTAGATCTTCCAAGGAAGTTACAAATAGAACTTACGACGAGCTCTCTGGGAAGATGCTCAAGGTGTGAAAAATGGGATTCTGAAATCAAATGACTCACGGAATCACATTCATGAACGCCAATGGGTTCACCAGGCCAGCCATGATGTATTTGTATGCTATGTGGGGCGCAATATAAACGAGATGTTCGAATAGTGCGGCTGTCGAGAAACGAA
>JBBPRF010000369.1:0-27903 GCA_038092875.1 Lanmaoa pseudosensibilis | reverse complement strand
ACTCAGCGTTAAGACACAAGACTTCAAGTCGAATTATTATTTGTACGTTTGTTGGGTCAGCATGAATGCAAATGAAAAAGGTGGCCGTAGTGGGTGTTGCCACGGATGTGGCCTTTAGTTGGTTATTTGATCAGTGGCAGGTTTTCTGCTAATGAATGCAGCCTATGATATTTGTTGTTCATTATGATGTTTCGAACTAAGGGTGAGTGAGATTGGAAAACGACTCGTTGAACGAGTAGTAACTTTGAATTGGCAGAGCAGAAGGTTTTGAACCATTCCGTCCAAAATCAAACGGGTCTATAACTTATATGACTCTGGGAAAAGTTCATCAGCCTACTTATATCCTGGGCCCGTGCAATGTGCATGCAGATGGGCACCGGGTTGAGCCACAGGTCCACAGCATTATTGAAGGCATGTGCATTCCGCATTTGAGTCTAACCCAATTCTAAACCTCCGAATCGACGACCCAATTCACTCTACGGACGACGTTCGAAATGGACAGTCCCCCACAGGATGTGTACGCAGCGAATCTACAACAAAATCGCGGGTATCCTTTGCGCACTCCCAAGCCAAGCAACAAACTCGGAGAACCGTATGACTTGGAGGGGTTCCAGATTGGGGATGTCGGTCATGTCGACGACAATGGCAAATTCATCCTCCTTTTCAACATAGGCTTCCCCCTCCCCGACGAGCTTCGTGACAGTGGCGTTCCTGCGTACGAACCTATCAAGTTACAGAAGCCATCCAGCGATCCAACTGCTCTTGCCAAAAACTATTTGTTTATGACTGGCGTGAAGCAGGACGTGAAGGAGTCAAGGTACCTTTTTCTACGTGTACACTGTAGACGCCTTACTAGAAAGTCTAACTTGGTGTTTTGAGGGTGGCTTACAAATTCACCGCGACCGCCAAAGAAGGGGCCATACTTATCCTGCCATCTGGAGCTACTCTCTCTGAGCTTCAGGACAAACGGGAGTTAGAGGCGTTTCGGGAGATCGCCGCGCAACATGCGCTCAAGTGGTGTGAGTTCGCCAAGCGCGACTCCCTCTACCTGGTTACCGGCCTGTATAAAACGCGCTCTTGGACCTTGGGGTCGTTCCACAAGGGTTTACCTGGTGAAGAAATCCTCGTGGACCATCACATCACAGGCGACGAAGCATACAATTGGAAATCTGCATTTGAGGTGGATTTCCAGCCCGGTCCTCGAAATAACAACTACGAGAACCAAACCGTCCTCATAAAAGGTTTCAGGATGACGGTGAGGTGGAATTGGTTGCCCGTGATTCAGCGGGTGACGGGATATGATGCGCGCACCATCGCCTCCTTCATTGCGGCACTCCTTGCGCTTCTGGAAGCCCTATTCGTGATGTCTCAGAGGGGGCTATCTCGAACAAGTGGGTCATTGTCACACCATGGGGTGCTTAGAAATACTAACTGGGTGTAGCTGTCGAACACAGTCCGCGTTTATCCCAAGTTAGTATAATCGCTCGAAATTCCTTATTCGCAAAGGCTAATCCACCTATAGCCGCTTCATCCTTCGGACCTCATAAATCGTTATCTATTGGACAAGGTCTGGGAGGCTAAACAGACGGATATTACGGTGTACTGATTGTTTTGGCCAGAATCCTACAGCTCCGGTGGCCATTACCCATGACAACGAATGGATAGACATGCTGGAAAAGGCATGTTGTTACGTCTGTATCCATCCACATGTTGACCATTCATGTAGAAAAGATTGTCATACTCGGACTTGATGCAAGATGGCCCGCTCCGGGAGTTTTTAGGAAAAGAATATGTTTGTCACTCTGACGATCGCGAGTACTTTTATCACCATATCACCAATCATTGTTAACTCTTCCTAGATGCCGTTTATCTACAAACCCAAATGTAGGCTTTCTCTTGTTGACGTTTGGCTCGCTAACTTGGCTGCACTAATAGCGAGGCCAGCAACGGCACGCAGTACAACTCGGAGTCTCTGCAACCTATACCTGCGACTGAGAATGTGCAAATTGTCATTACACGTATGTACCCCTTGTCAGTGTTCCCGCGGAAGGTTGACAACTTTCATGTAGACATCCGGGCTGAAAATGTCACTGTTGGCCTTGGACGTATTCCCATCGGATTCTATGTTCAACTTGACTTTGATGGTGGCACACCCAGGCGAACTAAAATTAAGCCTGTACCAGTCTGTAATTCAGTTATCCAATGGGATGATCTGATTCAACTGTGCGGTATCTTCAAGTTGTCCTTGTGTGCTTATTTATACTAATTACTCCGCAGGCCGTCTGATCCATCCGTCAAAGTTCGACTGGCGGTTTGTGCATCTTTCGAGTTTGCCCCAGTGCTTGGAAAAGGAGAGCCCCTCCGCGTGTCGGAGGGAATAAGTGTTGGAAGTTTGCTTGACCGAATTGACCGTAAGTATCAGAATTTTATGTGTTCGTGTAGTCAGTACTCAAGTGGGTTGCAGCGATCACATTCTCCGGGATGGAGGGGGAAGCTGCATCGCCCCGTTCTTCGCTGCTCATTACCGTGCAACAGTGGCATTGCAACCGTCAGACGCGTGCTTCATGTCAAGTCCATCGTAGCGTAAGTGAAATGCCCTCAACCTAATTGTCCCCTAAGGTGCCATACTTTTAGTTGGACTGGGAAGATTCAGAAGAAACGGACCTAGGGCATGATGCTCTCCGTCAGTACCGCAGGGGCCACTGCAAAGAATATCTCCAGTCTTCTGTTACACACTTCACGCGCGCTCTCGCCAACTGTCTTGATACACGCGCGTGTCGCGCTGCTGCCCTGTCCAACCTCGCAGCGGTGACATTTATT
This sequence comes from Lanmaoa pseudosensibilis, assembly GCA_038092875.1. Lineage (NCBI taxonomy): Eukaryota > Fungi > Basidiomycota > Agaricomycetes > Boletales > Boletaceae > Lanmaoa > Lanmaoa pseudosensibilis. The sequence goes on along the minus strand of JBBPRF010000369.1, from coordinate 25,083 downwards.
ATGGATCAGTCCTACAGTACATCACCCAGCTTCGACAGGGCCACAGCCCTTTATCGGGAAGCGCTTAAGTTGCGCTGCGATGGTCACCCAGATCGACCTACGACCTTGCTACATCTATCCCAAGTTCTCTTGTACCACTACGGAGTAACGGGACATGAAGCGTACCCTGAAGACGAGCTACAGAAGCTCATCAATGAGCTCATCAAGGTTTGCCCGGAGGGCACTCACGAACGTCGTGCCGCGGACCTTGTCCTTCAGACGTATGAATGTCTCAGACTCAGGGACTCTGATGACTTGGCCGAGCTCGACAAGCTAGTCTCAAGATTGGACGTTGCCGCTCAAGAGCCTCCAGAGACCTATTTCGACAAGCCTATTAGGTTCAACAATCTCGGTCTCGCGTTGGTGAGGCGTTTTGGCCTACGCTGTGAGCCCAGTGACCTTGACCAAGCAATCATATGGCTCGAAAAGACTGTACGAATCACGCCCAACAACCACCTGGACAAGCCCAGTTATCTAAGCGACCTCGGCAACGCTCTCCTAGATCGTTTCCAGCGATCCAAAGATGTCGGTGACCTTGACTGGGCAATTAAGAGCCTCGAAGATGCTGCAGACCTCACCCCTAACGGTCATCGCACCAAACCTACCTACGTGAACACCCTTTCCAACGCCTTCTTGGCTCGTTTCCAGTGCCGCAGAGATATTGGTGATCTCCGCCGAGCCATATCTGGGTTCGAGGAAGTGATAGGCCTCATACCAGATGCCCACGTATCAGGAAAAGCCTATTGATTTTTTCACATACAGTGACGTTCACATGGATATGCATATAAACCTACTCCATTACACATACTTGCATCTCGAATAGTCTAGTTTTCAGATGTCTCCTCGCCATCAGTTTGTAAATTCGGTCTGTATGGCCAAATAAACTAAACCGTTGATCATGAGAAGGCTAGCCACATTTTCAAAACAAGTCCAAAGAGGTTCTTCTGCTTACGTGACCCCAGAGTCTACGCCGCCAACAAGATTTCGACGAATTTGATCAGATCGTCTAGTATCTCGGACGGCTTGCTACATTAGACATATTCTGGTTACCAGACTAGTAGGTGACCGGCCTACAAAACTTTCGATTGGCCACTTTCCTCTCTCAAGCCAATAAATTTAAAGCCATGCCGAACCTCAAACCACACACTGGCCCCACTAAACTCGTTGTGGCGTTCGACATTGGTACAACTTATAGCGGTATCTCATACTGTATCCTTGAATCAGGACGAGTTCCTGAGGTTCTTGGAGTCGCGAGGCAAGTTCGTTATTTCTTTCTTTTGATCTGTCTTGACTGGCCTTAGATTTCCTGGGCAGGAGCTGGTCCGCGGTGACGCCAAAGTCCCATCCCTCTTGTACTACGACGACAGGGGTAATGTTAGAGCAGCTGGCGCTGAGGTGCTCAGCGAAAGTGTAATTGAGACGGCGCTGACTGAAGGATGGACGAAGGCTGAATGGTTAGTTGTTAACCACGTTGATTCGTTGAACTCAAACTCATTCATGAAATCCAGGTGGAAGCTTCATCTCCGCCCGAAGCATTTAGCCTCCTCTATTAACCTAGACGATGATTTACCCCCACTCCCGCTTGGAAAATCTGCCGTCGACGTTCTCACAGATTTTATCAAGTATCTCTTCCAGTGCGCCAGGGTCTATATCCAGGAACGTCATCTCGCATTCGCCTGGTCATCCATCGAGCATTCCATCGAGTACATTTTTACTCATCCAAACGGCTGGGAAGGTGTACAACAACAACTATACCGTCGGGCGATTGAGCGTGCCGGCCTCATCCCCGCTACACCTGAAGGGAGATCTCGTGTCCACATGCTAACAGAGGGCGAAGCAAGCCTTCACTTTTGCGTAGCAAACCTCAACGCTGAGGCAGTTGATCAAGCCGCTCCTCGAGGAGTGGTGATCATCGATGCTGGCGGTGGAACCATCGACTTGAGCATGTTTTCAATGACGTCCAATCCGATCTCCTGCGAGGAGATTGCTCCGGCTGAGTGTATGCAGTTATCGCCGATGGCCGAATTCCTATTTATTCCTGCCTAATACCTCTCTAGGTCGACTCCAGGGTTCAGTCTTTGTCACTCGTCGAGCTAGGTATCTGTTGCAAAGTTGGTGGCTTGTCCCTTTCACTGCCTTCCCAGTGACGAACCAGGGAAACTCTAAAAAACAGGAAAGCTTGAAGGCTGGGAGCACTCCGGCCCCGAGGATATAGCTGAATTTACGCGTGAATTCGACCAGACAACGAAACTCGTCATAAAGAGCGATCAAGAACCGGTGTACATCAGGGTTGCCGGACGTAGACACAACAATTCGAAATATAACATCTCATTTGGGAAGCTGAAGTTGTCAGGGTATTTCGTTTGACTCATGTCATCGCGACCGATTTTCTGATTTCATACTCCCTAGTGAAGAAGCTACTGGCCTGTTCAATGATTCTATCGACACCATCATCGACGCATTCGAGCAACAGCAGAAATATGCTATGATGCCGATTACCGTGTGTTTTCACCTTTTTGGAATAATTTGTCACATTTATTTGCAATTTCAGACGGCATTTCTTGTTGGTGGGTTGTCAACAAACGACTGGCTCTGGGCTCGGCTCCAATCGTATTTCAAGGCCAAGAACATCAACATTTGCCGTCCGGACAATCATATGTGTGTGCTTGTCTAGCATGCTCGCAGATTCGGCTGACGTGTTTTTAGCAACAAGGCTGTCGCTAATGGGGCGGTGTTATCTCACGTTGATCGTGATAATCATTTGGTCGCCTCGCGAGTTGCACGTGCCACATATGGTGTGGTCTGCGCGCTGTCCGTCAAGGCAAGTGATGAGGAACACATTCGTAGGAAGCAGCAGTGGGAGATAGATCCGACAGGCGATTGCTACGTTCCAGGATACTTCGAGTCGAAACTTCGCAAGGTAGGCCTCCTTCATTGATTGACTTGCAAGATACTCACATAGAAATGGTCCTCATTGAAAGGGTGATCGTGTTCGCGAGGAGATGGAATTTCGGGAATCGTTTTCGCTTACGGAAAGCAATCCAGGAGACTTTGGCATGCAGACTGTGCGCTTCGTGTGTTATCGGGGGTGTTTGTCCGACCCGAAATGGGTGGATCAAGATCAATGCAAGTGCCTTCCACTCTTTGCCACTCGATCTCATTTTGACGTGCATCATTGCAGCGTCTTTCTCCACACTTTGCATTATCCGTGCGGATCTAAGCGAGGCCGCGATGGATCTAGTGACGAAGAAGAATGCTTCCGGCCAGGTTTACTACCAATTAGATTATGATGTGATTGTGTTCTTTGGGTTCACGGAACTTCAAGCGCAGCTAGGCTGGAGGACGAGGGTAATTTATGAAGCGACACACCTTGCTGTTTGCTGATGTAATCCTCTTTCCAGAATGGTGGCGTACGACGGTGAATCTCGAGAATTTGGCCTGTCGTATCGACTGAATCGCTCAACAGGATCCCAGCGACGGTGTTATTTGAGGGAGTGAGTGATCGTTGAATCCCTGCTTTCACAGCTCTCTCAGACTGTATCGTCCCTGTCGCATCCCATCTAGGAAGTGAGTGATCATCGAGCTCTCTTCTTTCATAGCTGTCTCACAGACTGTACCGTCCTTATCACCCTTAGTCAGTGAGTGAGCGTCGAATCACTGTTCTCACAGCCTTCTCACGGACTGTATCGTTGTTGTCGGATCCCATGTAGGAGGTGAGTGATCATCGAATGCCTGCTTTCACCACCGTCTCACAGGCTGTATCCTCTTGTTGCGTCCCGTCCAGGAAGTGAGTCATCTCCGACACCCTACTTTCGCAGCCGTCTCATAGACCGTTTTGTTCTTGTCGCACCCCATCTAGCCTGTGAGTGATCGTCGACTCTCTACTTTCATAGCCGTCTCACAGTCCGTATTGCCTCCGTCCCATCCAGGAAGTAAGTGATCATCGAGCCTGCTTTCACACCCGTCCCACAGACCGCGTCATCCTTGTCGCACCTCATGTAGCCCGTGAGTGATTGTCGAATCCCTGCTTCGACAGTATTCTCACAGACAGTATTGTCCTTGTCGCACCCCATTCAGCGAGTGAGTGAATCAAGTCTCTACTTTCACACTCGTCTCACAGACCATGTCGTCTTTGTCGCATCCTATCTAGCGAGTGAGTGATCGTCTAGTCTACCTTTGTAGCCGCCTCACAGTCCGTATCGTCCCTGTGGTGCGCTGGAGCAGGACGTCCGAGAGTCCCCTGGTGAGTGAGGATTCCTTTATGTTCATCATAGTCGTACCGCGTTATGCCTAGCTTACACTCTCTTCTCACCAGCGACCAAGTTAAATGAACTCGTACCATGGCTAGATCCCTTGGGTTCCGGTCGGAATCGCTACAATGACACACTTCGCTTGCACCAAGAAGGCACGTGCACGTGGCTACCTACAACCAAGGTATTCAAGCAATGGAAAGGTGACGGGAATGCGTTTTTATGGCTCAACGGAAAAGGTGTGGTGTTTGACACTTCTCAGGGGTGTCGTGGCTTACATCGTGAATCTATTGCTGTTGCTTTAGTTGGAGGAGGGAAGTCTGTGTTAGCGTGGGTGCCTCTGTTCTTCGCCCCTCACACCTGTATTGACTATTTTAGTGCATACGCGATCGAGCATCTACTGAGAGAGGGTGAAGCTCTGGCGTTTTTCTTTTGTGATTTCAGGAACGAATCGCCGACGAGTGCCGCAGACGTGATGTGCTCCCTCCTAACCCAGCTATTGCAGGATGCCTGTTCCCGTGATATCAACCTTGGGAAGCTGCTCGATGATATACTCGAGAGGAAACGTCAGGAAAAGCAAACACAAGATAACCTGTTGCTTTATAACCTTGAGGATCTTCGACATCTAGCATCCCTGGTCGCACGTCATTTCGGACGGAGGCCTGTTGTGGTGGTTGATGCACTAGATCAATGTGCAGAGATTACGCTACTTTCGGATGCTCTCGTCAAGCTGAATAAGGAAGGTGTACGGCTATTGGTGACAAGCCGGCCACGGAAGATCATCAAGGACAGGTTTGCAGGCCTTCCTTCACTCTCACTGGAGAGTATGGCGTCAGAAGTGGCACAAGACATAGCTTTGCATGTCAGAAAGGAACTTGATTCCCGAGATCTTGATTCCGGCCTGAAGAATGAGATGTATGCAAATTTGAATGAGAAAGCAGATGGCATGTAAGGACTTATACTTTGTAGGGTCAACTCATGAGTCATTCTTGGATTCCTCTAGGTTTAGCTGGGTTCAGTGTCAACTCAACACCCTCCAACAATATAGAAACATGCAAGAGCTCTGGAAAGCACTTGACGCCCTCCCACTTGGGCTTGATGTGACATACAGGAGAATCCTGCAGGAGATTGACAAACAGATTCCAGAAAGGGAACTAGTTCAACATGCCTTGATTTGGCTCACAGTTGCACTCAAACCTCTTCGGTTATCTCAATTGCTTGATGCACTCTCAGTCAATCTCCACCAGCACAAGATTCACTGTGGGCTGAAGTGCAAGCCTGCATTCTTGGATGCACTGTCAAGCCTTGTCACATATGATGAAGTGACAGATGTTGTCACCCTGTCCCACTTCAGTATCAAGGTAATTTATCATACTTTACTGCACTTTTGGCCATACAAACAATCAACCCATAGAAATACCTTTTGGGAGAGTTTACTCATGAGACACTGCCTATGTATCATATCAACCCACAAGATGCTCATGCTGAAGTGGCACAACTTTGTGTGTCCTACATCACTCTCCTCCTTGAGCAAGAATCTCCAGATGCCATTTCTATACCATTGGAATCATCCAAGTTTCCATTACTTCCTTATGCACTCTCACATGGTTTCAGCCACATTGCTCACATCAAGCCAGGATCCAAGCCTATCCTTGATGCACTGAAGGGCCTTCAATCAAACATCCTGCAGCATCCATCACATTGGGATTGGCTATGCAGGTTGAGGAAAGAGTAGCTTCATTTCTGGAAAGAAGTTATTCCAATCTAATGCAACACAGTGAAAGGTTGAGCTAAACTCATCAGTGTATTAGTGGAGCACTGGAAATGTGTACATATCAAAGGTTACAGGGATTGCTACTATGAAAGAACTGCACATAACTGCACATACAAATACAATGAAGTGGCAATTTCTCCAGACTATGTAATCAATACCAATAAACTTATCCTGCATAGTAGGACACCTGAACAATATGTGCTCACCCTAGCAAATGAACTTGCCCCATTGTGGAAATAAATGGGTGCGCTGATGCCTAGTCTTGCAACACATAGGTGTATACGCCGCACAGCTTGCACATCTCCACCGGACCTGCCATGAATGAGATTTTGATCCACCAAATGTCACGACAGACGGGTCGATGCACTCTCTGACAAAAGCTTTCATAAGCAAGTCGGGAGTAGATCTTAATGACAGATGATAGAGTCGGAAGAGGAAAAGGCTGTAGGACATTCAAGGACTCACTGCGGTCAGATGGAAACAAAGACTCGGATCAGACCATAATAGTTCCTTGTTGATTGACCAGCGGACGGAGTGTGCCAGTGCACCTTGGGACCGTTAGAGATGTCAGCGCCGTGCTGTCCCCCTTACCTGCAAACTCAAAGATGTTGTCTGTCAAAGCATGGGCCGAGATATATGCCACTCCCAAGCAAGCTCGAACTTCACCAGGTGAATGAAACTATATACATAAATTCCGCGGATAAGTATCTCAACAGTGTGATCAACGTTTGGGACCGACCTAAATGCGAAGTCAAATTTGAAATAAAACACATACATAGTCCAAGGGAAGACTTTGAAGTTTTGCTCACCTTTATTGACGAAACCTCAAGTTACATAAATCCACTTTTGAACTTAAAGGAGTCAAACAACTGGTTTTTCCTTCGGACGATGTTTGATAGTTTATTTCGAGTTTGGCTGTGTTGGTAGATATTGATCCCGCTGTCGTGAATTAGTGGGATGAAACGTCCACCTCTGACAAGTCACAAGTCACTGGTCTGTAGTCGAATGGGCTTTGAACATGTTTTCCTCGGACATCTTAAAACTTCTTCCCTGCTCTAGCTGTCTCCCTCATCTCAACAGTCTGCTTGACCTGGCAGACTCAAAACTGGGTACCCAATCGTCAGGGTCTTTTACCTGAGTTCTTCGGCGTCGGCATCGTCAACGCCTGCACAAAAGGCGTAGATCTCGACGGCAGTGTCGCCAGGGATGATGTTGAGACCCCGTTGCACGCGAGCAACTCAGATAACCCTCGAAACGAAGATACTTGGCACAGGGTAGTGTGCTCTGTCGTAGTCAACATAAATGATGAAACACCTCGGTTTCGGAGAATTGGGTTCATTAGGGCGTAACGGCTTCAGGCGAATCTCCCGACCACCAAGTGGCAGGATATGACTGAAGTTTACCGCGGCTGGGAACAGGGCGTAACAGACACTTACTATAACTGTGTCCTCAGCTTGTTTCGACACCCGAGATGATAGCCTCTTTGGGGATATCATCGAGTCTTCGTGCACTCGCAACACGCCACACTACCACGCCCATGGACTCTTTGACAGGCTGTCCCTATGATATTGGGCCTCAAACTTGCGCGCCTTCTCGCCAAAGTATCTCGGGCTCGTCAAGTACGACCTGATGAAGCTCCAGAACACCGCCGAAGCATTCGGCGCGGCGCTTGTGAACAAGACGTCGGTACGTCCTCGTCAATCCTGTAGATGAGCGTAGGCATTGTCGTGGTGCTATCACCTACTGACATGGCTTTTTCGTTTCCATACCATTGCGCACGTGTCAGTTGCTGTTTCTGTGTTGTTTTCTTAATGCTGACCTGACGCGATGATATAGGACAGGAATCTATGAGCACTACTCAGGAGCAGGTCGATTTAACCGACGTATTCAAGGAAACGGTGCAAGGAGGTGTAAGCTAGAAGTTGCCCTCTTCCTTCTCTCGCATCAGATGCATTGGTGCATGCTATGATCCATGTCATAGTGTAGTTTGCTGTGTATATGCTACGTGACGCTTCGTGAATGACAGTGCATTCTTGGACCGCCAGTCATCGATAATAAGTCAGCCTTGTGTATGCACATTGCGGGACCTCGGGAAGAAGTGGACGCCGGGTTGCCACGTGCGCACCACCACGAACGAACGGCGCCGTGGCACGGGTGCACCCTGGTGCATAGTTGACACGGGCCGCCATTTCGTTTTTTTGAGCGCAGCTGCCACCAGGGTCGATTGAACAACGAACGTAACAAAGCCCATCACAAGGACATGATGTCTATGTAATGACGCCCGACGGTGATTACAAGTGAAAACAAAGTATGACAGTACGACGGGGAGAATACCCTCCTATGTACGCGTGACCCATCGGCACTTCTACCTCGAGCCAATCGATCGATTACATCACTAGTGCTTCCAGATCAGTGATGCGAACCATGCAAAGGAAGAAAAAGAGAAAGCTCTCTATGAACACTGGTTCCGTGTGGTTTGTGTGTATGGGTATGATGCAAGTGGCGGAAGATGGAAAGCGAAGAATGACAGCATGAGGGTCCGGGCAGGGACCACAATGAGGGAAGGAACGCGTAGAGGACGGGTCGGGCTACACAGGAAAAAGGGTAAGAAGAAGCCATAATCGATCCAAGAGAGTTGCGCATAGAGTGAGTTTCGTCATTAATATCCATGATGGTGTTCATTCGGAATGTGTAAAACGGATGGGTGGCAACCTAGCAGAAGTGCATCCCAAATGTATTTCAACAACGCCACGGAGAGGCCCGGATCACAACGGAAGGGCCGACCGAGGTGGTATTCATAGATTGTTTACCGAGGATTGCCTGTCAAGGCAACTGCAAACCATCCGAAGATAGCCATCAGGAAACGAACCATCCATGCGGAATCCGCGCCGAGACCGAGACCGGGACGAAGCTGCATCGCGAGTGCAATATCAAATGCGGGAACGGTTGCACGGTAAGCGCGACGGCGGGGGTGGATGAGTGGCTGCGGGGTGAAATCGTCACCACCACCTTCACGCGAGGATAGACCAAGCGCTGGAGAGTCGATCGCGCGGACTGACCAAGCTGGCCGGGAGGAGCACAACTCGCGCACTAGAGGAGTACTGCGATCATCCGTCGATTGATCGGGTGGGTAGGACTCCAAGCACGGCAAAGGTGGGTTGCCGAAATGAGACTGATGAGACACGTGTTCTTCAAGTGGGAGCTCATGAGTGAGTGGAAGAGGCGTCATATCAAGTGCATCCTGGTATTTCTCCTCGACATCATCCCATTCCGACTCCATGTCCGATACAGCATCGAAATAGAGGGGTTTATCTTCCATGCGTAAGTCGTGCCTCTCCGCGGACCCCCCTTCAACATCAAGGAGGCGTTGTTGCCTGATTCCTGGCTGGAGTAGGAGACAGGCTCCACTCGAGAGATGTTCCTTGGCTGTTACACCCGTATGCTCCTGGGGGGTGGAGGACCTAGGACGCCTCCAGAAACGCGGGAGCAATTCCCATGCCCTCTTTGACGCAAGCATTTGGGACCGTAGGGACTTCGTGATGTACAGCGTCAACGCGATACAGGCTAGCGCCAAAAATGCAGCTACGCAGGAGAATGCCAGCACTACAAGCGGAGTAGTGGGTGCATCGTCGGTCAGAGCCTCCTGTTGTTCGTCGACCATGGGCTCGGGAGCAATCGGGTCGTCAGCGACGTGGTCAGCTTGGGAGTCGTCGAGTTCGTCGTTGGTGTCGAACGCATCCTGTCTGTGGGCGGTTTCGTCCAAGAGAGCCTCCAGCGAAGGCTTTACCCCAGGCAAATTTTCGACTGGGGCCATGACTGCGATGCTTTCCGCGTCAAGTTCAGAGAGGTACTCGATCTGCTGCTTTGGTTTTGCAGACCGGAAGCGAGCAGCATCGAGTTTTAGGGCATGTTCGCTGTATACGTCGCAAGGCAACCACGTCAGTCACTACTGCAAGACCTATGAAGCAAGACTGACCCTGGATGAATCTGGAACGCGGCCTGGACGGCAGTCTGGAGTGTAGACGAGGTGGGAGCACTTCGGATGCAAATAGCCGTTAAGCATGTGTTCACAGCATGACCCACATGAGGACTTACAAGTCACTGAGGTCAGAGTCTGACAGTATTGGGCGACTAGTGGCAACCAGCGCGAATAAAAAGACTGAAGCCAGCAGAACAATTGTCATGGATAGTCCCTGTGATTGTATTTTCCCTATAAAAAAATAAAAAATCAAACTTGCGGACGCTGACGTGGCTGGAGTTGCTCCGGGATGCAGAACAAACTGCCTCACGGCAGACACGCTGCATGTCGCGTCTCCATTTGTATGGCTGGTCCGGTCACGTGAGTCATAAAAACAATCCCCTTGGACGCGGCCACGACGGTCCGATAACCGTCAAGTAGCTCGACGCCGGGTCTGCTGGCATTGACCAACTTCATCCCGAGCGAGCTGGTATCGGACACCGACTGTGCCCTGAACAAGATCAGCACCATCACTTCTCTGGTCCTGCAAGCAGTCCGAATGAATGGCGCGAGGTAGTGCGTCACACTCGCGCCCTTCCTTTTACCCTCCAAATGACTCGGCGACTTACCGTGACCTGCTCTTCTTCGAAGAGAGACTCAAGACAAACGCTGCATCCCTGCAACGGAGGAAGTCGCGATATCAATGTAAGCACCGCTCTTCTCCCGCCGTCCCTGAGCTGACCACCAGGCAGTGTTCCTGCTCCACCTTGTCCTCGCCATTGCCTTCCTCCTATCCGAAGTCCTACTGCAGACGTCATTCCTAGACATACCCTATACCTACCTCCTTCGGCATATTCTACCAGATGTGTATGGAACCGTGGCGAGCGTGAAACCACATCCGTACTTTGCTTCTGGTCTGTTGTTCGTTGCAATCACCACTCTGCTCCTCTTCTTTGCCAGTGGCATGTACTCCGAGAAGATTGCTTACGCCAATCGGTATGAAACACTGCTTTCAATCCCATCAGAATATTCTGATCATGAGCGTTCTCGAAGTTACGTCCCTCACGCAAACAAAGCCTTGCGGTCCTTCAACATATATCTCAATGTCCGCAAGCCTCCGTTACGGTCGAAAATTTCCCTGAATCCACTTACCCTCCTCTTTCCGCGGCCAGATCCGTTACCCGAATCCACGAGACGGTCTCTAACACGATCGTCACCCTCGTCACCAACTGACCGCGGCACATCTGTACCCATCGCCCCAATACCTCCTGCGGCCAACCCTCGTGGTGAGCTGATTTTCTCGTCCCGCGTGGACCGATCATTTCGCGACTCTTATGAACGCTACCGCGCGGCCTTTGAGCGGAGGCGACAAGAGCGAGAGCGGTCGGACGCGATGCAAACATGGTTGGGTTGGTTATGCTTTCAAATGCCATGGAATAAACAGCCTGTGGCGCATCCCTTGGCGGCGCCACAGGTTCGAACGGCTTCTTTGTCCACCAGGGGGAGGGGAGTTGGAAGTGTGTTTCCAACGCCCTCGTCGTCTAGAAGGTCTAGCCCTATGACAAGAGCCTCACGACGAGGCACCCCTGCTGTGTGTTCTTCCGATCTTATTCCCCGCAAATTAATGAAAACGTATCCCTGGCAGTTACAGTCGACCAGCTGACTTCAAGTTGGTCGTCCCTCCACACATGCCATTGTCAATGCCTCTGTTGGAGGGCATGGCATACGGACGAGGTAGTTCTAGAAATAGTCTAGGAATAGTACACTTGGCGCATACTTGTAATTCAGACATGACACTGGTGGGAGAACGATACCTTTAGATAAATAGCCCATCTGGTAATCTCCCCTCACACCGGCAAGCGGAGTGTGAACTTTCAGGGCGAGAAGCAAGTTAGGTTTCCGATTTTCAAAAACGCAGGGTGTACCATTGACGTTGATGCGAGGGGTTCGATTGGTACGCATCAAAGTGCGGGGCTCACTTATTGTAGAGATTTTGCGCATTCCTACTAGAACGAACATGATAGTACCACCCCCAAGGCCGCAGAGACCAGCGAGTGTCCGATAGCCTCTCTGACCATTTCAATTACGTAAGAACCGTTGCTAACTAACGGGTGACATTTTTACAGGATCCTTGACATGGGCGGCGCTCCCAACGAAACGACGATTTATTGGATCTGTCCCGTATGCCTTTCAGTCACCACTCACACTCCGGTCAGTTCTGCAGGCATGCCTCAGGAACCCTTGAAGAGGTTGTCCTGGAAGCCATCAGGCAGGGCTTTGAGGTGTATGGCCTCACCGAACATGTCCCGCGGTATAGGCTAAATGATTTGTATCCAGAAGAGGTCTCTTCTTTGCCTAAAGTGTGCTCGCATTGGGCTCATTTTCCTCGTGTTTAGGCAGGGTTGTCCCCTGATTCCCTGATACAGCAATTCACAGACTTCTTAGACGAAGCCCACAGGCTCAAGTCAGCATATGCTTCCCGAATCACCCTCCTGGTCGGTTTGGAGACCGAGTTCATCACGAACACAGATCTGGAAAATTTGAATACTCTTCTCAGCGAACATTCTGGCCGCATTGAATACGTCGTTGGCTCAATCCATCACGTCAACGCCATTCCCATCGACTTTGATCATGCCTCGTTCGAAAGGGCGCTGCATAGCTTCACTGTCACAGACGTGGTGGCTGAGATGAATGCCACGGGAAAAGGTCGCATGGATAATTTCCTTTCAGCATATTTTGATGCGCATTACGGATTGTTGGAGCGTTTTCGCCCGGAAATTATCGGTCACCTGGATCTCTGCCGGCTCTACAACCCAGAATTGCGTTTCTCCGAATTTCCGAATGCATGGGACAAATTAAAACGAAACGTTAAATACGCCATTCACTATGGCGCTTTATTCGAAGTCAACGCGGCCGCCTTGAGGAAGGGTTGGCGGACTGCGTATCCTGGAGGGGATGTCGCTGCAGTGCGTGGGCCAAGATCGCCTTCACTTTTTATGTCCTCATGCGTGTCAACAGTTGATCATTGAGCTGGGTGGCCGCCTCGCCCTCTCCGATGACAGTCATGGGCCCCATCGCGTGGGAGAAAACTACCCTCGAACGCGAGACTACTTGCGTCAGCTAGGCGTCAAAGAACTTTGGTATTTGACCCGCACGCCGGGCGACGTCACGTTTGAACGGGGTCTTTCAGCGACACGCGTCTCTGGCGACTGGTGGGAGCATGATTTTTGGAAACACTGCGCACCATCTGTCCAAACCTAAAAGCTGCACGAAACCATCCACCCAGTTTATTTGTCAAGGTCGGAGCTTTATTCCCCGCCTGCCCAGATAGCTGACCCCAGAAAGCGTCTTTAGCTGTTCGTTTGGGTATTTCATATACTGGATGACTCCTTTTTTAAGCTATATTCTGAGACCCATCTATGACGACTTTGCCCTTAGTGCTTGGTTTGGTTTGTTTGCCCTATGTGTGAGGGCACTGTCTCTATTTTGAGCTGCCCTTGCTGGCAAGGCCCTCACGGCCAACTTGTGGTCATGGTCGTCCCATTTGCGCCCTCGTCTCCAGCTGGTGTGATGGGCCCCTCCCATTCGCCCGCCGCTGCGAGCGGTCATGAGTCTACGCTACCTACTCTCACGGGTGGACGCAAACCCGCGAGTCGCGGGAGTTGTGCAAATATTTCTGTCTGTCCTAATATGGTTTGGTGCCGTTTTTGCGTACGTAGAGAGCTCGGACTCTCCTCAAGAAGGCATCTCTCCGGTGGCCGGGTTGTTTTTGGATGGACATTCCCGTGCCGCTTCGACACCACAAACGTAAACTGACATGCCGCATCATTTCTTGACGGGTTGTAACGGTGGCACGTCTCGCGCACGCTTCCCCTCTGGTTTCCCTCCCCCACTATTTCTCTCCAGTGGATCGGTGGAGCAAAGGTCGGAGGTTTTAGCTGTATGTCATCGCGCAAACGGTAATTGCAGGATCCGGGAATGGGGGTAATGGCGTTTCTGTGCGTAGTCAGAACTAATGGTTTGGTCCATTCCGAGGACTGACTCCGCGATGCGGCATATTTACTATCAGGTGTCACCATTCATCACAGGGTTGTATGTGTATATGATCCCCCGGGCCTCTAAAAGGGCTCGGATCTGGGCATCTCATCAGATGGACGATCGACCGTTTGGTGCAAAGGAAACCGCCCTGCGTGTCGACATTAATTCCACCCCGCAGAGTCGTACAGATCTCGCGCGAGGGTTTGTTGAACTTGGGGTTGGGGCAAACGAGATCTACTGCCGATTTAAACTGAATTCTGGCCAGTTGAAAAGTATAAAGCTTGGTCCGAAGACTGGGCGAATCTTCTCAACGAGCACTCCAGTCAAGTTTCTCTTCCACACGCACGTCCTTTTACACGTCTTCTTCGTCTACTTCAAGTTATCCTAATCTATTCTAAACGCGTGAGCTCGTCCTTTCTTGCCGCGTCGCGTGTTTCTGACTCAAGCGTGGGGGAGAGCAGAAACTACTCCGTTACAATCAAATGTGCTACCGCGAAATGCAATGCATCGAATTCACCTGCGGACACAAGGAGCCTTACACCGAGAGCAAGGTGGTACTTACTCACGCCCGCGCGTTGTTCCACGTTTGCTAAATTGATGTTTGCCTAGGTCGATTGCGGGTCCAATCGATGTCGGTACAGTGCTCAGCATGTGCGACCTTGTATTGGATGCTCGACGACATGTTTGCAACAGTTCGTTTGTCCGGTGTTTACCGCGGAATGGTCTAGCTGACATCTTTTCTTCTCCACTAGGTTGGGCAGGGCCCACCCTAAAGTTGGTCAACGGAAGGATTCGATATGCCCTCACTGCGCAAGACAGCAAGCTTCAGCATGAAGGGTCCTGTCTTGTCTCTTTTTGCCTACCTTTCTATCTTTCTCGGCAGGAGTCGACCTGCCTCGCGATTGTATCATATATCAATGATGTCTATTATTCTATTTTCCCCCTATTCCAAACGAGAGCTATTTTCTTACTTCTCCGTGTGTGGAACGATGTGCGATCGGTTTCGGTGATGATGAGGGTAGCGTTTTATGCCGCGCGTTGACAACGAGGGGAGCCCTGACCAAATGGATGGCAATGCGCGGGCGAGGCCGGATATCTGCCGGCTTGCAGGTGAGACATCCACGTGGCGAGAAACAAACATCTGGGTAGGGTGAGTGACATGATTAGGACTCAGGTTGAGGGTGTATGTGTGGGTAGGTGGGTGAGGTTTGCAAATGTGTGCTGTGCCGGATCGATGGCTCCCCATCGGCCGGAGTGAGGCATTTTTGAGGTAAAAACGTCGACTGTTTTGGGTTCGGAGCCAGCAACTCGGGATCCGCAGGGACCCGCCGGGAAGTACTGCGGCTGCGAACTTGGCAGTGGTTTGGACGTGATTTGACATACCCCCCAACGCCGACTGACACTGCCCCTGGGCGGAAGGAGCTTGGTAGTGCTCGAGGCCAAACCTGGCAAACGAGATGCAAATAAGACATTGGTCACACGACATATGCCCCGACATCGTCGCACGACGTTTAGAGAGGTTGTGTCGTAACGCATGCGGCCCAGGCCGAGTGTTGTACCATGAAACTGAGACAGGGGCTTATTTCCCATAAAAGGTTCCATACCCTGCGAAGAACGCCATTAGACTCGACTCTCATCTGATACGACGACATTGACAACGTACTAAACTCGTCTACTCCACAGACACACGGACACACACAAGGGCACATTACCAGCCCAGATCTACTGACAGACAGCGTTACTACCAGAAACCGTATTCCGCGTGGCCCCCACCCGTTTTTCCTGCAAGACACCAACGGGACGAGATCGATCCAAATGTCAGTACTTCCACGGAGTCTGGATTCCCCTCATGTACAGGCTATGTTCCTGCGCACCCTTCCAGCCATCAGAGCACGGTGTGCCCAAGTACACGATCTCGCGAAAAAGGGTGCGCTGCAGTACTTTGATTATGACCCCGGAAAGCTGGACGCAGTGATTGAGTTTTGTGCGTCCATCATGGAGGTATGTCTGTGCTCCCCCCCGTCTCGTGTCTCTTTACGATCTCGTTGGGCTTTTCTGCCCCCGAGCCTTTTCCCCATCCATGTCGAACATTACCAATTGACCCCTCCTTTGCTATCGATTAGAGAGACTTTGCGAACGCGTTTGATACCGTAAGTGAACCCTGCTTTTCAAATTTCGTTCTCTGTTTCCGTATCGGGAGTTTCCGTCTCCCCTCCTACCCTCCGCCCGCCGGCAGGGCCTGTTACTGACTATGATGTCGTGGCGGGGCCAACCTGTACAAATCTGGTCGCGTCATCACCTCATGACGTATGTTGACGTCTCCTCCGATGGTTTTCTTCTTCTTCCCGTAGATCCCGCCTCATGGCCGATGGCGCCATCTCGATGCCGGTCGGCCCCGCATCGCACCTTTGCTTCAAGCCTGGGACGCCGCCGGCGTCGACACGACTGAACAATGCAAACGCCTCCTCGACCTCTTCCTCGTCTCTGTCCTCCTCGACGCCGGCGCGGGCAACGACTGGACGTACACCGAACCCGGCACTGTTGGACACACGTTTGCGCGCTCGGAAGGTCTCGGTGTCGCCAGCCTGCACATGTTTACCGCGGGTCTTTTCTCAGGGTCTGTATCACAACCCTATCGAGTAGACGGTACGTCCCCCCCGACCCCCCATTTTCTTCATTTCCACCTTCCATTCCCCTCGTCATTTCTTCATTTCCACTACTTTCCTCTTTCGTGATCGTGGAACGCCGAGTTGATGTGATGTCCAAATGATCCCGCGAAAAAACAGCACAAGGACTCGCTCGCATCAACGTTGATAAAGTTACCGAGGCGATGCAAGTCAGCGCTGCAAACCCGATGGTCGGGCTCCAAGGCCGAACCTCTCTCCTCGTCCACCTCAGCACCGCGCTCACGTCCAACCCCCAATTCTTCGGACACGACGCCAGACCGGGCAACTTGTTGGGTAAGTTCCACCCGAGTGACATCATCGGTTCATCACCCATCCCACCTTTTGCATCATCACTCTCGCCCCGCCTCCGCCTCCCCTCCTCCCCTCTCCTCCACTCCCCCCTTTTTGTGGCCTCGTGCGCGCCCCGCCCCCGCCTGTCATGAGATGAGTAATGGAATGACACGTCTTGAATACACAGATTTCCTCGTGGCACAGTCCAAGTTGGAGGGTTCCACGCGACGCGTGCACATCGCCGCGCTGTGGACCGCTCTCATCGAAGGCCTGTCTCCCATCTGGCCATCCAGACTCACGCTGGACGACATCCCCCTCGGGGACGTCTGGCCCTGCCCGGCACTCCGCCAACCAGGCCAGGCCGAATCCGACGTGTTCGTTCCGTTCCACAAGCTGACCGGCTGGATCACATACAGTCTCATCGAACCCATCCAGAAGCTGTTGGGATGGTCGTTTGACGGAGTGGAGGACATGACGGGTCTACCAGAATACCGCAATGGTCAGAGATTGAAAATTTTGAATTTTGAGCACATGGTTGACTCCTCGTATACATCTCACTGACACGACAAACAAAAAAAATGCACACGACAGGCGGTCTGTTGGTCGATTTTGGCGTTCTGACCCTTCGCCCTGGCGTGTTGTCGTCCGAGTATGTCTCGGATGGGAGCGTCATCCTACGCCTACCGCCATCACATCCTGCCGTGGTAGAGTGGCGAGCCATGACCGTAATCGAACTGTCCGTATTCGTTCCATCCTGAAATGGGTTCTTTTTTTGGAAAAAGGCCTGATGGCAGCAAAACTGATGCATGATGCTTATATGTTGTCTCTCAGAGATCGGATCGCGGACGGTCTTCGGCGGAAATATAACCTCTCTAGGGAAACGTTGACGTTGGCACAGGTGTTGGAGAGCGCGACTTGGAAAGGTGGTAGGGAGATTGCGAGGAAGCTCCGCCCGACCACGGGAGGACCTCCAATCGACATCATCAGCGACGGAACGGTCTTCTAATGTAACAAAAAGGCCCTCGGAGAAGAAGCTATGAAAGGATGCAGTTCATGTGATCAAGGTGGGGGTTAAGTAATAATGTACGATGAACGTGAGCGTTGCAAGTTGGAATTTTCGAAGAGATTTGTGTAATATGAATGGTCCATTTCCACTGCATCAATGACGTTTGAGTTCCTTTGCGAGGCGGTAGGTGAGTATGAACGCTATTGCGGCCGCAATGCCTCCCAATCTGAACGAGACGAGGGATAAAGAATAGTCAGGGCGGCGGTATAGCGGGTAGAGAAGGGAGAGAGAACGTGCCGAAAGATGATGGCTATCGAATTGGGCCCAGTCTGTGCCAAGTCGTCCGAGCGGGTGAACAGCTGTCTTGCGGTGTCCTGTGAGGCGGGGGTGACCGTCCCATTACCAGGTTGTGTGTTACCAGGGTGGTGGCCATGTAAAACGGATTTGTCTGGATCAAAGATCGCAAAGATTATCGATGACAGACCGGTCACGAGGAACTGAGGGATGACGATGAACATGTTGTGAATGCCCTGGAGGACCGGTACAAGGGTACACGATACGGGGGAAAAGGAAAGGTGTGTGTGAGTGATCCAGTGGGAAAGGTCCGAAGAACACACAATCAAGGAGACGATCACGCACGATGATGGCACCAGCCTGGGCACTCAAACCATTGGCTGACTTTCTTGTAGACCCTGATATCGACGTCATCGCATTCCCCTCCAAGGGAGCCACGGGAGGTGGAGAAGATGGAATGGCTACATCAAGCCTGCTGACACGTGCCCGCGAGTTTCCTAACCCGATGATCCTCGGACGAGGATCGAGTTCATCGTCTTGGTCAAACGAAGAGACTCTAGATGTTGATGGGCTCTGAAAGCTGGTGCGGGAGTGAGCATGAAGATGGGGGTGGCTGTTGAGCACGTCCTCTTCTTCATCGTCGTCGACATCGGCTTGAAAAAGCTGCAGAGTCTCCTCTTCATCCGCATTGTGTTCGACGTCATCGCGTGGACGGACCACACGTGTCGAACGCGTGTCCGTGAGATGGATTGACCCGGCATCATCTGAGGCTGGGTGGGATAATATTGCCTCCCCGAGCTAAAGATGGTATTGGGGTATGGGGTAAGAACCGGATGGCGTAGGAAGGCCTTCTCCCCGATCTCCACTTACCAAGGCAAAAGGAGCCCACAGCGAAATTGCCCAACAGAACCCGGTGACAGACATGATGAAGGTTGCGCCCGATACGGTTGAGGTGACGCTGCATTTTTCAATGATGGAGAAGGAAAAAACAAATACATCAGCTGTCAAAAGATCGCCGCCGATGTGAACAGCACAAAGGACGAGTGATGAACGTACAATGTGGCAGCCATACACATCGCAAAAATAAAGTGGGACAATGCCCATAAACTTGCCAAATGCACCCGAACACGTTCTAACCACGTCTTCTGCTTTGGTTGAAGGGGGCTGGAAGCGTGCCCCACATGTTGTCGGACAATGAAGGAGGGCATGATGATGTTGGCTGCCAGGGACACCAAAGCACTGTAAAATAAGGCTCGTGTTCCAAGCCGCGTGGATTCGACATCAAGGGCAATCGCAGCATCATCATTTTCCGGAATAGGCGAAGAATTTTTGTGAAGGTCACCAATGTACACTGTGGTGTAAAACAGCAGTGGGAACCATCCCAAAGATGCACTAGCCACCATCAGGGCCAGAAATGAGTTGGAAAGGAGAAACGCACAAAAATTGGATCCAACACTGCAGATACAGAGATGCATGTCAGTCCAGATTTGGAACCAAGAGGCGAGAACGCACAATCTGTCGGATGACGCGGGGCAACTTGACGAGAGTCTCCCATAGCTCCCTCAACTCTTGTAGAAGTCCTTTGGGACCGCTTCTGCGGAGCACATGAGTAGAGTGTATAGCACAGCAGTGAAATACAAGGTATCGTACGATGAACGGAGCAAGATACGCTCTTTCACATGAAAACACATCCAAGCCTGTGTCGAGAACAAGAGGAGAGCTGCGATGAGGGAAAGGACCTCCAATTGTGCACTCCCAAAGAAGGGGAAAAAATGCGGGAGATCGAGATTTCCTCTAGGATGCAGATCAAAGGGAGATTCGGCGTCCGGAGGGAAATGCAGGCTTACACGAAAAATCCAGCAACACTTCCAATGGCCAGCATTCGCGCTGCCCATGCGTTGCCCGCAGGTTGCTTGGCGGTGGGTAGGGTATCCACGAGTAGCGCACGATTGAGGGCTTGGACTAAACGAAAGCGAGGACATAAGACTGCGGTTTGCCTGCGCGCGATCCGCGATACTCACCACCGTTGACAGAGAAGTCTATACAATAAATGGAAATGATGGCAAGCCAGACGGTGAGGATGTCATTCTACCGCGGGTGAGTCGACCCTGTGGCAGGAGGGGTGAGCAAAAGGATAGCTTACCGAGACCGAGTTCAGGGTGGTAAATATCGTTGCAAATTGTCTCGTGAATCCGAGAAGAAGGGTGGCGAACGCACACAACGCGGCGCAGACCATGATGAAGGGTCGCCGCCTCCCAAACCGGGATTTGGAGTTATCGGCGAGAATGCCTAGAGGCTCGGTGGTCAGAACTACTTGGTAATTAGACGTTTGGACGTGCCTATCATGGGCTGGACGATGAGACCCGACAGTGGTCCTGCAAGGAAAACGATGGCCATGAGCGATTTTGACAGGCCAAGGGAGAGCAGGTACGGTGATGCTGTATGACGTCAGCAGCTGATTCGAGGCAAGCCGAGGCGCTCACCATAGGACATTTCCACCGACCAGAGCATTTGTACGCCAAAAAGACCGATGGTCAGCGACGGTAGTTGGGTCCAAACCGGGCCAGTTACGCGGGCAACACCAGCCCAGCGGGAATCATGATCATCCTCGGAATCGTCGGCGATGGGTACCGCAGAGAAGCCAGTCATTGAGGGACAGGAGACGCGCGGAAGGCGTCTTTTGTGAGCTCCACGAGTCGTCAACAGTGTTGACACGTTTCAAACCTGAGCGTGCCGTCACCGTCGTGTGCGACGACGAGCGTGGTACGTGACGTGACATGTGTGACCGCCACTGGTCACGCGAGCTAATATCACGCCCAACACAAGCCTCGAATTTGGACACTAATGTTGAAGGCTTGCGCAAAGCGGCGAATAGCCCTTACTGGCTCTCGGCGTGCCTTTCATGTCGCTGTACCATGGCGGAGAGAGCTGTTTGATCCAGCGACCGTGGAGCGGATATCAGAAGACGTCGATGTCTGCATCGTCGGAGCCGGTCCTGCCGGTCTCAGCGCTGCTATACGTCTCAAGCAACTCGAACAAGAAAAAGGCAAGGAATTCCGTGTCGTCGTCCTCGAAAAGGGTCCCGAAGTAGGTTCGTCCAATTTGTGTCATTCGTTCATATCGTCTTGACTGACTGCTGCTAACTCGTCACAGGATCACATATCCTTTCCGGAGCTGTCGTAGAGCCTCGCGCTCTCAACGAGCTGCTCCCCAAATGGTCGTCGAGGGATGACCACCCCCTCAAACAACCCGCGACATCCTCTACCATGCGATTTCTTACCAAGAAATACTCCTTTCCCATTCCACACCCACCCCAGATGTCAAACGACGGCAACTACATCACATCACTCTCTCAGTTTACAGCTTGGCTGGGCAGTATCGCGGAGGAGCTCGGCGTCGAGGTCTATCCCGGATTTGCCGGTGCCGGTCTCGTATATGGTGAGGATGGTAGTAGCGTCGCTGGCGTACGGACCAACGAAGTCGGTCTCGACAGGCAAGGCCGTATGAAGGAGACATTCGAACCTGGGATGGAGTTCCGTGCAAAAGTCACCCTCATCGCTGAAGGCGCGCACGGCTCGCTTTCCAAGCAGCTCGTCCACAAATTCGACCTACGCAAGGACGCAGATCCACAGA
Organism: Lanmaoa pseudosensibilis; assembly: GCA_038092875.1. Lineage (NCBI taxonomy): Eukaryota > Fungi > Basidiomycota > Agaricomycetes > Boletales > Boletaceae > Lanmaoa > Lanmaoa pseudosensibilis. The sequence goes on along the minus strand of JBBPRF010000369.1, from coordinate 3,134 downwards.
CCTATGGTATCGGTCTCAAGGAGGTCTGGCGTGTCGACCCGAGCCAGCATCGGCCAGGCGAGGTCGTACATACCATGGGTTGGCCGCTCGACTACCTGACTTATGGTGGAGGTTTCGTGTATCACATGGCGGACGGACTCGTCAGCCTTGGATTGGTCATTGGACTCGACTATGCGAACCCTTATCTCAGTCCGTACAAAGAGCTGCAGGTAAGGCTTCACGCATCGTTGTTCCACGCCCGAATCTGACTCTGGATGTAGCGTATGAAGCATCACCCTTACTTCGCTAAGCTCCTATCTGGCTCCTCGACTCGCATTGCTTATGGTGCTCGCTCGTTGAACGAAGGCGGCTTGCAATCCGTCCCTAAACTTCACTTCCCGGGTGGTGCTTTAATCGGATGTTCCGCCGGGTTCGTCAACATCGCTAAAATCAAGGGCACACACAACGCAATGAAGACCGGTATGCTCGCAGCGGAAGCAGCCGCGGACGCCCTCACAGCATCAGAGTCATCGGGAGCTGACATCGACGCTCCAAGAGACATGAGCAAGTACGACGCCGCAGTTCGGAATAGTTGGGTGTGGTCAGACTTGAATGAAGTGCGCAACTTGCGTGCGAGTTTCAACACGTCGTTGGGTATATGGGGTGGTATGGCCTACTCGGGCGTGGACTCCCTTTTCCTCAAGGGCCGGACCCCGTGGACGTTCCGCAACAAAACACGGTGTTCAGACGCTGCGCATACGCTGACGGCAAGTCACTTCAAGCCCATCGATTATCCTCCACCTCAACCGCCGCTATCGACCGATCTGTTGACGTCTCTGACACTCACGGGTACTAATCATGCCGAGGACCAGCCTGTCCATCTGCGTGTTCGCAAGGACGGTGTAGAAGACGTGTCTCTGAGGAAAGACCACGTCCGCCGAAACGTCGGCGAGTATGCAGGGTTGCTTCAGCGCGCCTGTCCGGCCGGTGTGTACGAGTACATCGAGGACGAAGCATCATCCAAGGAAGAAGGATGGGATGGTAAGAAGCTGGTCATCAATTCACAGGTGAGCGGTTCGGCTTTTCGCGTATCTTGAAAGGGTTTGACCATCTCGCTCGTCATCGCAGAACTGTATCCATTGCAAGTTATGTGATATCAAGGTTCCTACTCGGGATATCACATGGACGGTGCCCGAAGGTGGTGGAGGTCCTAAATACAGTAAGTTTGGCTCCGAGTCGTTCTTTTACCAAACTAAGGCACTTCATTATAGCTATCACTTAGTTCTGATCCGGTGCGTAACGCACGGTGGTTTCAGCCATGGTGCAATAGGCTACGTGGTGTCGAGAAGTATGTCCCGCTTTCCTCATCCCGACTAGAACTCACGCTTACGACCTCCTCACTGCAGTTGCACAACCGCCGCGTGTTTCGGGTTTCAACAACTCGTGATACAGTTGGGAAAAGTCTGTGGATCTGCATCGACTAGCTGGCTGGGTGGGCGTGCATAAAGCTAGGGTATACGGACCTAAACCAAATGTATCATGTAGGTAAGAAGCAGTATGAAGGACCTCACAATGACAACAAAAGGGACCAAATGTGTGAGAAAACAGCGACGTCACAGCACGAAAGCGAGAAATCGAAAGCAGGCAGCGAGACAAGGGGACGCGCGTCGCAGTACCTCCAACACTTCCACGCGGACGTCCTCGGGCGATGTCAGATGACGCCGGAATCCGTGGACGACGAGCTCAGCGTTGGCACTGGCAGTAATCCGATTATATTCTTGATGTGATATCTGTTGGAGTAATAATGCGCTGAATAGCTGCTCGTTACGGGGAATTGACGCCCCTCCCATACGCAGGGACGATCGAGATGTTGGCGTCCTTGCCAAGAGTTGGCCTATGCAATGTCCTAGCACACATCCTTCCCTTACTCGACCTTCATCAGGTTGCAACAGCTGTAGTGATCAATCAGACGAGGCTGTCCTCCAAACTCAACATCGGGTATAGACTTCCCCAGTGACCGTTAAATGAAAAATGGACGGGCTTATCGAGACTCATACTAATGGAGTAGGAGGTCCCGAGGGGTCCTAGCGCTTTGTCAGCCGCCCAGAAGGGCTGCGCGAGTCGTAGCAGTAGGTTGTCAGACCCACCACTGCCATTTGCCAGAGCTGGTTCCGAGTTGGCCCTCTCCAGAGGTGGTACGGACTTATAGAACCACACGATTGATGTCAACATAGTCATGATTCTGCACAGTATCGATATGTATTGCACTGAATCATTTGGATCAGTCCGTCCCATTGTGTGTACCTGACCGAAAACACAACAACCACATAGGAAACGTGAAGGAAAGGGTTGCGTTGCCTGATTCTTCGTGAAGCTGGTACACTGTAAGTCTAACAATGCAAGTTAAATAAAGGTAACACGCACCGTTAGATGGACCCTCCCGTCTGTGGGTCGAGATGGTTCATTTGTTTGTTGCGCCTGATAGGATATGAGCTGTCGTGACGAGTTCTACCATCACCAGAAAAAGACGCACTGGGCCCGCTTCCGTTCGAGTGGCCGAGGGTTGAGATCGTTCGTTCGCTTGTGGCGTCTAGTAGGACGCGAGCTGTCGTGACAAGTTCTACCATCACCAGAAAAAGACATACAGGACTAGCTTCCTTTGGATCTGCTCATCCTCGTCCTCTACATGAAGCGTCTTTGTTTGGATGTTTGCGAACAGCGGCCGATTTACGCTATAACGTCTGATGAGTCCCTGCATACAAACTCGACGCGCAACGAACCTTTGGTCTTCCAAACGATGTCGCGACCATTCGCTAGAATGATATATTGGATAAATGGCATGTGGTCGCCTATGGAGGAAGAGCACTCACTGCCTTACGTTGACCTGCAGCCATCCACGAAGGTCCCTCATCCACTCTCACTGACGAGTGGGAATGCGATCGACGATCGGTGGGCTCGCGCGACTTTTTGGGAACGAGATCGGGCTTATCTGAAGCAGGGCCCTTGTTGCTCTTCCTTACTCGCCACTTTTTAAACATCGAACGACTTTGGTGTGGCTCAACAGTGTCATGATTTTGCTCTAGACGTGCCTCTGGAAGCGACATCGTTGGTGGGGCATCTAACGGTGGTGATGTGACATGGGACGAGTCGATTGG
>JBBPRF010000368.1:0-28012 GCA_038092875.1 Lanmaoa pseudosensibilis | reverse complement strand
TAACAGGAGAAACGGTGGACCGAGTGCATGGTTGGAAGGGTGGCTGACACTTTGTGTGGCTGACCCGACGGAGCCATACACGATGCCAATAACCATCTCAAGTGCAGATGCAGTGGTTTTGCTCCCACAGGATGAGATCGAGTCCGAGGTCACCTCGAAGTAATAGCCACCACGGTCGCACTCAGGCTGGAGCTCTGCATTACCAGCAAGTCGGGATTAACCCCAAGGGGAACTCTACAAACCAAATGTCAAGAAAGAGCCAACATACCGTGAAAGCATGACTTGAAACCCTTGTAGCGACTAAATCATTTGCGGACGTCCTGTAACCTTGCATCCTTTCCGCCATGCCCTTCGATACCGCACTAGTACTGTGGTCTTAGCTCGTCAGACTACCATTGCAACTCGGGAATACCCGCAAGTCGGCAGAAACCAAAAAAAGGAGTTTCCATGATGGGTTGTTCCCACAGTGAATGGTCAAGCAGCTGGGGCGACCTTGGCAGATTCAGTGAGCTCCCTGCTTGATGTTTTCGGCGTGTCGTTGAATTCACCTTTCGGGAGTCCACCAAATTCTATAGATTTCTTTTACTGCTGCCATTGAACGAACCACCACCTTTCCCACCCCCCCCGTATTTTAGCACCAATGGATATGCGGACTCGCATTGCGGCTGCCAGTGCCAGTGGTTGCTTGTCTGCGCCGACCATTTGACGCATTGGTACTCACATCAATGGGTTTAGTAGCCATCAAATACAAGAAAGTTAAATTTCCAACAGTTGGATCAACGACCACGAGTGCCAGGAACACTGACCCGTCCCTTCTGCAAATTCTGGAAAACGTGCGTGACGTACTATACTTGTTTTCATGCCTGACGGTATCCTGTTAAGAACTTAAGGAACGACCAACGATCCTTGACTCTTTGACCTCTCTATCGCTAGTATCTACTATCCAGTGTCAAACTTTATGTAAAGTACCTCGCTACAAATTCACATTTTATCACGCTGCAACTGAAGGGTAAGTTTCATCTTCACCCTTTTTCTCATGAATGATTAATGACGCCCCGGGACATTCAGTGAGTTCGCTGTTAATCTCAATGCTGTCTGTTGCTTCGCGGCGTAGGTCTTTTATGAGGGATCCCTCAGTTCCATGTGTACCACTCGGCCGCCCAGCACCTCAGAAAGTCGAAGCACGCAGGACACAGGACCCAGAGTTGTCATGCTGTCGTCTGTTTCCATAGTTTCACTTACATTCTCCAAGAAGAAGTTCCAGGCACGTCCGCCTCGCCTTTGGCACACTCACCTTGTTCCTATTTCAGGAGGAGTATCTATATCAGATCCTGTTCGTCTCTCAATCCGATCCCTTGCTTATTTGTGTAACCTCCTCAGGCTTACCTTCCGTTTAAGCTGTTTTGTTGGAATGCCGAGCACGACGCACCTCTCGACAATGGTCCTAAAGGTGGAGAAAGGTGCAAAATCAAGGACCTCACAACATGGCGACATCTCTCCAAGGAACTGACGAGTGAGTAGAATCCCGCACGTTCGAGAACGGGAAACCGACAGGAAAGCACACATCAGGGTTATCTGTGCTGGTCTCAGTCCAGATTCAGTGGTCACCACCGTGTCGCACGTCACGGTTCTGGAGGGAATGTAGATCCACTTAGACCTGTATGTATCCACGCGAGGAGCGTGATAATACTCGAGTTTAGGGCTGAGAAACTGTTATGTTTTGCCATCTTTGCATGCAGTATCGATCTCGTGTCGATCAGGTTCGCAGACCTACCACTGTCTTGGAGGAGACATATGTCCAGGTGCTTCGCAATGATGTTTGATATTATGGAAATCCTGATGATGTTCTTTGTAGCGACCTCGCTGAGGTTTTCCAATGAAAGTCCACTAGCAAAAGAGGGAAAGTGATACTGAACATGAAGGGTAATATTTCATGTAGAGTGCATATAAAAGGCGGCAGCACGAATTTTGACCGGGCTGAAGGAGGAGGCGCACGCGGTGCGGTGACTGATAAGATGAACCTTCTAGAATTGAAGGAGAAAGAAAAATGCTGCGTTGGGATGTGAGTGGGAGGAGAAAAAGAATGGATGGTGGGCGAGCAGCCCGAGTAAATCTCCTAACCACAAAGTCGCTGACACGTGAAGAGCCTACTTAGAAAGAAGCTGCCTTCGGTATTGGCCGGACTGCCTGCCACTCTGAGTATGCACTTCAGTCTTCAGATCGATCAGATCAGTGAGCTCTCCGCCACTTTTGATGTTGCTTTTTCTACCTCTTGACATCGATCCTCGAGTGCTGGGCCGCTAGTTGGCTATGGCGCCTCTACCCCGGCTCCGTGACCCACTTGTCGCTACGGACTAACCTTTCGACACAGATTTTCCGTAGGGTCGCCAATGACCGTGACATGTGGACCACGATGATGCCCGAGAACATCCAAGGACATACACCATCTGCCAATGCCAATGCTATCCTAGGTTTTCCCCTCAGAATCCCAACGTCTCGCTCCGAGGATGGTGTCGGCCCATGCTCTTTTTTTCTCAGTCGCATGTACTCATATGCTCGTTATTGTGCAGAGGCTTCCCTGAGTCCCACCGTGCAGTCATGTGTCCACTCGATGTCCTGAATTTTCGAGCCCTTGATATAAGAATGGTATACGACATCCCACGTCCTCAGACATTCTTTATTCTCCAACTTGGTCGCTACTAGTTGCACCCATCCCCGAAGTTGCTGGCTGCGACAGGCGCCGCAGCGTCGGGTTCTCCATATAAATTTTAATGTGTCGGGCAAATGCCTGGTCGTAAAAAACACATGTATAGAAAAGCCATTGACATTTGCGGTCGTGCCTGTATTGACAATGTGACATTATTCCCTTCATGGTCGCAATGTCCGTACAGACCATCGTTTAATATAGCTGTCAAAAACGTTTTGTGAAATTTCGGAATCTGGGTGACACAATATCATTGCATCAGCTCTTTCGGAGATGATTGTGATACTTGCCCATAAAGTGGACAAGCAGCACAAAAATCACCACCTCGTATTTTTAGGAACAATCTGTGACGTACGAGATACTGGAGAACTGTGCTACATATGAAACTGCGCACTGCGCACTATAATTCAGAAACCTTTCCGGAGAGAAGTTCCAGGAACTTGGAACCAAAATAAACTAGTTGTTTCGCCATTCACGGGGTTAGTTCGGACCAATCCAATATACGCGACATCGGCTCGCAAGTGTATGTATGTTGTCAAGGTTTGAAAGTTACTAAGAACCTGTCTGAGTCCTTGTCTGATTTTCGGACATCAAGTTTCTGTCGACAAGAAAACTTTGCCGTGTAGTATTTGATTGATCTTTCTGAGCGGAGGCAGGACTTCATTCTTACAGACACCCAGTTAGGAAGTTTCAGCGACCTCGACATTGGGCCTATATTTTTAGATCAATTAGCTTAGGAGTGTCCAAGTTTATCTTTCACAGAGCGATCCAATAATACACTGCGTGGTTATTAATACAGTATCACCCCCGTTGGAATAGCTGGCTTCTCAGACGGCGTGGGTGTGGCTGTTGGATCAGATTACCATCGTTAATCCCCGACAAGCGTCCGATGACCGGCTTCTCGCACTATCAGCGCTTGTAGATTTCTCTCCCACCTCGGCACTCGAGACCGACATCGCTGGGTAGATGGTAACTTCGCTTGGAGGAGGATTGGATAGTAACGTACTCCGTCAGGCCCCTGGGTCAGCCCGCACCACCCCCCTCGCCTTTGACGCTTTCGTTCTGAGTATCCCGGCTACCCTCGACGACAGGAATGGTGCAGAGGGTTCTATCAAGCCTCTATCAGACAATGTCAGCCACACTGGCCTGAACGAGTAGAATAGCTGCTTTTTAGTCGAAATCCCCGTGTAATACTAGGGGTTGCAACCACCAGAGATCTAGGCCCGTACGGTACTTGGTTCTCCTAAATTCCATGGTGTACGGTTTTATCTCCGTCCCAGATGGTCAAACAATAATGGTATGGGCTGTTCTGATTTCACTCTCCTCCCCAATTATGCTCGTTCGGTCCACTGCCCCGTAACACAACCTCTCAATACAAGTTAAGGATTCCTCTACGATTATACAAAGTGACAAGGATCATTCACACGATTTTCAACTAATGGAAATGATACGAGTGCTAAAGTGATGTGCAGTGATCAGTCTTGAAGCCGATGAGTGCCAGTGTGCTGGTACGGTCTTGACTGAAGGGTGGTATCAGGAAAACACACGAATTTATTGCCCGTCGAAGTACAGGAAGTATCAGATCGATGAATTGTTACAACGAATATAACACTCGATGAATAGAAACCTAACATCCTAGTACATATTTCAAAACTAAGCTCATGAAACGGCAGGAGAACCTAGAGAGGCACGGTCAACTGAATCTAGAGGAAGAGATTAGTTGTGACCCCCCATCATGTCTTGCAAGAGGACGCTCACTGGTACATTGTTTCCAGAGTATTAGGCATTGGTAGCGTCACCTGAGTGCCCCTTGTGATGTCCCTTGTCCTCTTCCGCGGTGTCCCGAGCGGGGTGGTGACGGTGAGCGTCAGTCTCGGTAGCTGAGCGAGCAGAAGGCTGTCCCTTGTGATGATCCCCTTTGCCTTCCTCCGCAGTGTCGCGGGCATGGTGGTGATCATGTACATCGGTCTCGAGGGCTGAGCGAGCGGAAGGGTGCTCCTTGTGATGACCCTTGTCGCCCTCCGTGGTGTCGCGAGCATGGTGATCATGGTGAGCACTGGTGTCGGGGGTGGAGCGAACGGCAGGATGGCCCTTGTGGTGACCCTCCCCGTCTTCTACAGTGGTATCACGGGCATGGTGATGATGATGAGCATCAGTCTCGGGGGCAGAGCGAACAGCAGGGTGCCCCTTGTGAGGGCCTTTTCCATCCTCTACAGTGACATCACGGGCGTGATGATGATGATCAGTCTCGGGGGCTGAGCGAGCAGAGGGGTGCCCCTTGTGATGACCTTCCGCGGTGTCGCGAGCATGGTGATGGTGAGCGTCGATGTCGGGGACGGAGCGAACAGCAGGGTGCCCCTTGTGTGGGCCCTTTCCGTCCTCTACAGTGGTATCACGATTGTGATGATGATGACCATCAGTAGTGAGAGCTGCGCGAACTGATGGATGACCCTTGTGAGGACCCTTCCCATCGTATACCGCAGCATCGCGTACAGCGACGTCTGGGATGACCGCTGCTGTGGCAATACTGAGGAAGATGAACGCGACGAGCGACTTGGAAAAATGCATGATGAATGAGGATGGAGTGGAGTGCGAATCAGAGAACAGAGGGGTTTTTCGACTGAAGACCCTAATAATTTGCTCGCAGCGTTCGGCCCTTTATACGTTCCAAGCAGCGAGATGAGTCGGAACGCATGCGACAAAAATATCTCCAACATCAACATCCAAATGAAAACCGCAGCTGGGGAACGAGGTAATATCGACTAGAGAAGCTAACCTTTGGCATCGCGAGAATCAAATGAAAACATCGACATCTGTATCCGTTATTTTCGTTCCCATTGCTCCATTTGATGGTCTGCGCATGACGGCACAATCGATCCAACGGCCATCTCTTCATGAGATAACTTTGGAATGGACCTCGGCTCTCGAGCTGTGGGTAAGGTGACATAATGACCTATTTTTGAGTGAGCAATCCGCGCTACTTAGACGTCCAACCCAGGACTTGACAAGAGGATTAGAATGCTCGGGGACCCTTTCCTCGTAAAGAGGAAGGTCATATTCTACATACAATCGCAGCCATTTCTGCGGGTTTCGGGAGACATTATGATGGACTCAGAGGAACGCAGAATCGCACCTAGAAGACTAAGCGACTACGCCATGCACCTATAGACTAAACCGTGGGCTGCGCATCGTGAGATACCAAAACAACACGGTCCGAGTTGTAAGAAGACCGTCGTCGAACCTGATAGATAGTAGCGTAAGCACCTTCGGGCCTCTATCATGATCACCAATTGTCCGCAGTACTCCATCATTAATGGTCATAGTGAGTGGTGACAGTTCAAGAACTTACATGGTGGGAAAAACGCCGATCTCCGCCCGATTAGGAAGTTCCAGCTCGTTGTCCAACTACCCGTAACCATTACCCGGTAGTAAGTAGGCACTGTGCTCGAGTACAGCCGGACCCCAAATCTTCCCAGAGAACGAAGACGAATACTCCACCCAGATTCCAGGAAAGCACTTCGATTTTCATATCCGCCTCCAAAAGTCCGAGTCAAAAGCACGCTGCATTACGGAAGGTTGGTCACGAACCCAGTCGTTGATTCCGATTGAAATATGGACATATACGAAATTTCTCCCACTCGCTCTAGGATAATGTGATCCCCCTCGAAGAATTTCACACTGTAGTCCACTTGCAGGACTTCAACGCGACCCAGTGACGAACCTGCGCAGGGGCAGGCCGGAGAATCTCACTGAGGTGAGTCCAAGGCTTCACATTCCGCTCACTAGGCACCTGACATCCCCAAGGAGCCCCCCTGATCTCACGCTTGCACTGTCTGTTCTACCCTTTCGTGAATGGGATCACAAAGAGGTCACTCAGTACTTGAACCTGAACCTTTGCCGTTCATCCCCGTTGCTAGCCTCGGTTCGGCGGATCACGAGTTGATGACCTCCATCAGTGCCTCGGGATCAGGAAATTCACGTCGACGACTCGGAGAACAGTGGCATCCTATCGGAGCCATTGGACAATACATTGTTGCCTAGCTAGTGTATCCGTCAGTGGCGTACCCTTGCGGGTAAATTATCTAATGTGGTCTATTTGGGCACGACCAAGTTGAAAGCGATCCAAAAGTAGTGAGAATTGCCCGTGTTCAATGCAGTAGAGGTGCCAGTTGCCCAAACGCTGACGTAACTAATTAGTATCACACTCTGCCGGTATTTCATAGGAATGCAGGGGCATCTGCGCTTGTGACGGCAATTCAGTGGGCAGGTTGATACATAATAAGCAGAGCGCTTTGCTCGAATGACACCGAACGGCTCCGAGCGTCAATGTCTGACAGTCTTCTGGCATGGTCCCCAGTACTTATAGGTAAAGAAACCACTGCAGAACTCTGTTATTTGGGCTTACAAGTTTGGGCAGGGTTCATGCTTTCTGCTTTATACGTGCGCTCGATCTCGTGACCCTCTCTAGAACCTGATGCTTTCAGCATGTACGGTACCACGTTGGGCCAGTCCATTTGTTACTCCTATTGGTTTCCAAATGATCCCACCCGTATCAAAGCATTGGTATACACTTTTTTTCCCCCTTATCCGTACGTCTGACAAGTTGTCCGTAGGTACTCGGAGTCTTGTGGGTCGTATCGTCATGTATTTTCTCATCCATTGTCATAATACTCTTTTCTAGTTTACTTGACACCGCGTATCTGATTGGGAGCGGCCAATTCTATTGGGCCTTGTTCATATCATGTCATCGAAGCAACACATGGAATTGCGAACATGTCCTACCGTTGTAAGCCCTAGATTATCTGGGTTGCAGTCGACTTGCATTCATGTGACTTCTAGGGGTGGACTTGTAAGTGACTCACAGATGATCATACAATCTCTGATACTAATATTCATATTGTGGACTGCAGGTTATGACATGCATCAGCGTGAGCCTCCATGCAAACCTATCGACTTTATGCTCACAAGGTTACTAGGCTACTGCCACCTTTACTGTGCAGTGGTCTGTAAGAGCCCTTTACATCATATAACATACTAAAACATCGTTGATTAGTTTTTACTGCTGCCGCATATGGACAAGTGAGTCATTACTGTCTACAAACACCCAACATACAGAGACGGCTCTATAGTCAGTGGGCAGAACAAGCTTTTCACTCTTGCTATCATAAGTCTCAAGCATTGCAGTGTGTTTTTTTATCTTACTTTGTTGCAGGTTGTCTCGGCGATTTTGGAATTAAGTAAATCCACCACTAAAGTGCTGGCTCTTGTTTGACTTGTCAATTCACCAGCTTGCGGAATATGTATGTACTCTCACGAACTGGGATGGAAATGACTGAACGAGTCCTGCCTTAGGGTACAACATTGATGTGTATGTGGAATCCTTGCTCATGCTAACTAAAGTTGAAGTGTTCCTTTTATAGTGCTCGAGTTGGATCCCTCCAATACATGTCCCAGTGTCCAGTGAGGTGCACTTGTCACATTGAGGTGTCTGCTAACTTCTTGGAATCACCATACTATACTGTCAGCTAATACTACCATTTGCGGGTGCAAGCACTATATGTGACTTTCTCATCACATTCGGTATCTTCAGATATATGTGGAAATCTGGCTTCCGAAGGCAACGCACTATTATCCAGGAATTGGCCATAATCTCCATCAATATGGGATTATTTACTTGGTAAGCCGGCATTTTGTGTTTCTGTACACTTTATCATTGTTGTTTTTCTATTGTTCAGCATGATGTCTGTGGCCGCCGGTGTCGTAGTACGTCCGGCAGAGTTGGTAAATTGCACGGCTATTAACCAACCAGCGAAGTTCCTTGTTCAAGGCAACAACTCTTGGGTAGTCTCCGTCGGCATGGTGATTGGCCGAAGCAAGTGTAATTTCGCCAATGACGGATGGTACAATGCTGACTCGATTTTGTAGGCTACGTGAATTCCATGTTGGCTGTGTAAGTTACATCATGACGCTTCTCATACCATAACTTAAAGAGAAGTTCTGGATATTCGGACAGGCTGAATGCGAGACGAAGGATTCGTGACCGGGCTGCGAATACCTACGAGTTATCTACTATATAAATGGCGATTTAGTCCGTACGAGTGTCGTCCGTCACCCTTGTGATATGTGTCACCTACAATCCTCACCTTTCAGTAATATCGGACTTGGTGCACATAATTCATACCGATGCTAGACTTATTACTCATGAGGATTTCGCCCACACAAGACTTCTTTCTACATTCGATGTATGTTGTGATGTGGTAACAAGTGGGAAAGATTAGAGTCGGTGTTAAGTCTACAAAGTGCATTGTGGTAAAGTGGGAGAGGTAGCGAGGGTTTACGCAGCAGTAGCTCAGTGGAATCATCTATGATCTCATCTCTGCCTGAATCGTGGCTCCCGATATTACATGATGCAAAACCCCATGCGTGCCGGGAGGCTAGCCCATATAGCATCAAGCGTAGCACAGGGACTGAGAATTGGATTCTCAAAGATATATTGCAAGAACTCGCTGACATCATCCTAATCAAAGGGCAGACTCACACCCTGCAGGATCGCGTCAACCGTCATAATGCAAAAGACCAGATTCGTGGAGGACTCTGCGCACTGCGGAACATATCCACAGTAACTTGCCATCACGATCAGCGCATTGGGAGAAACAATCTATTCTGATACGACAGTATGGGTTCCCAGTACACGATGTCTCATCAACGGACCTAAAAATCAAGGTTGGATGACAGTAGCGAGAGGGAGCCGTTGACTTACTTGCGAGAGCTACCGTTTCGAAAGAAATGCGCGTCCGGTGTGACAGAATGAGAAGGTGTGCAACAGACGGGACAACACTCGATCATGTCCGAGAAGAGGTGATTTACCCGCGGAAGCATACCGCCGACGGATACACCGGGTAGGGAGTAACATCACTAGATGAGCAAGAATGTGTTATCCGATAGTTCAGACAAAATGGTGACGTTCATGCCCTAATCCTGAGGTTGCGATGGAGGCAATCTCCTCGTGAACAGTGGGATTCGAGCTAGGAATGCGGATAAAACGCAGAAGTTGTAATGTGCGACTTCTTGTCCCATCCACAAAAGAGTACGGGGGAGTGCAAGCGTAAGATCAAGGGTCTATTTCGGGATATCAATATCCTAGCAAAGGGTACGGGAGTGTGAGACACGAACTCACCGATTCTTGACCTGTAATCCTGTAAATAGCGTACATTTCTATCCTCTAGGTTAGCCTCAATCATATCCTTCAGCCTGCCCTTGCACAAGCTCGTCACCGGGTCGGGTTAGCGACACGTCAAACTGCTGGACTACGGCGTGCAATTATTCGAGGGTAATCACACCATCCTGGAGGTGCGTGTGGTGGAAGAATTCGTACATGTCTATATGTATGTCAATCAGAATCGAACGACAGGATTCATGACCAACCTTGTCACTGGCAGGTAACGTAGCGTTTGAGCCGGTTAATGATGGCTGCTTTTGCGACGAGTTTCGACTGGAACCCTTTGAGGCTGGGCCAAACGGCTTTTCAAGCATCTAGGCGGGGTTTTTTCCTTCCTTCCTTTGAGATTGATTTGGACCGGCTATACTGGAGCACACTGGCATACGGTATTGGGTAAATTATGGCCTCCCCTGCCACGTGGACACAAAGAAGAACTCCGCTTCGTTTCGGGAGAGCTTACCTTGTGGGCCCAGTACTGCCTCCACCAAGCAACCGCCTGAGAGTAGTCTGGTGACCAGACCGTCTGTGAGGCAAGCGCACTACTATGACACCCTCTGCATCCTCATCGTCCTCATCGTCCATCGACTTCACCCCCCTTATAATGAGATTTTACAGTCGACGGCAGTCTCCTTCACACAACGGACGCCTCGCACCGTGGGTTTTTCTTAAACACAATGAACTTACAGTTGCGGGTCAGTCACTTTCAATCCAGTATCCGAGTCCTTGAAGTACCTCGACAATGCTCTTACTTGCGCACAACGCATGTATTGGTATTTGCCATCGGATTTTCTCCAGCTTGTGAACCCACCGGCAGCAACAACACCCCAACAGCCGCACAAGTGGGGCTCGCGCATGGCTTAGAATCCAGATATTACTTAAAGGGATGATGTCTCTGACCCCCAGGCCGAACAGATCAGACATTTACGGTTCTCAAGCGTCGACTTCTTGCTGTGTGCTCTAACGCTTGGGACGATTACTCGTGCTCTAAAGAAAGAACATCACGAAGCAGAGTTCGGGTCGCAGTCCACATTATTGCGCTCTTCCAGAACACATCCGAAGCAGCTGACTCCGAGTAGGGTATAATACGGGTATGGACAACACCGCGGATGTGCAGGTGCTGCGGGTATAGGTACAGTGTCGAACATCATATACTTCGCCGATAATACTAGTATCTACCCGCAGGTATTTCTACACCGCGGGTTGCACGGCATTTGTACGCTGGTGTGACAAGCAATCGCTGCCCGCCGTTCTAGTAGGTCGTGACAACGCCTAACTCAATATTGACAGTATAGCGTGCAGCAAGTTCATTTTCAGTGTCAGTGTCACCCTTCTTTTCGTGACCCTCACTACTTAACCTTCCGTGACTCCCACGGCGCGTTGCCTTGGAGCAGCTCCCTACGAACAAACGCCGCACGTCCTTCTCGTTCCGACGTACATCTTTCAGCATAAGATTATCGATTCGCTTGGCATACGTATAAAACGGCCCCGAGTTTTCGCTCGACTACGATACCTCCCATTTCCTCCACCATCGACATTTGGTGCCCTAGTCAACGATGTACCACCTTGCCACCCTTCTCGTTTCCAGCCTCACCTTCGTCTCCGGTCTTCGTGTCCTCACGCAGACACCGACGACGCTCGCATACACCAACTATGACGACACTACCTCCCTCAATCAAGTAGCGTGCTCCGATGGGGTCAATGGTCTTGAGGCCAAAAACTACACGACACTGGGGTCACTCCCCAACTTTCCATTTGTCGGTGGAGTCTTTACTGTGTCAGGTTGGACTCCCCGAACTGTGGCACGTGCTATGCTGTCACGTACGGCAGCACTGGTACTATGGTCCGCATCTTGGCTGTGGACGCGTCCTTGACTGGATTCACGGTCTCGAAGGCGGGGATGGACACCTTAACTAGGAATCAGGCGGTTGCCTTGGGTAGGGTGGACGTCTTGTTCGTCGAGGTGCCCCAATCTGAATGTGGCATGTAAAATTTGAGCCGAACGGGGCTGCTAAAGATGGTCAGTGATTGTTCTTTGACATCTTAAAGGGCTTATGGGCTGATGCGGATGTCGTATTTCGCAGGTGCGTCTGATCGTATTCTGAACACTCTTATGCCATCGAGGAGAATGAGTTGGATAGCCAATGTACCGCGGTCATGTACCAGACGCCAGCCGCCAATTGGACCATATCGAGTTTTTTCTGTTGGGTCACGAGGTGTTTTTGATGTTGGGCGATGGTATGTATGTACGATTCTGATCGACCGTTGTATCCGATGTGGTATCATGTTGTTCCCATGTATGGAACTAATTGATGAATTCTATCCGTATTTCCGGTGCGTTGGTAGAAAGGTCACCGAGCTGATAGTGGACACGATCGATCAGATCTCAGATCTCAGAGTTGGTCGCTATTGAATGCATCCACAGGCGTCCACTCGTCCGTGTCAGATCGAGTGATATCATCACTTCAAGAACGATTACTGCACCAAGCACCTGTTCAAAATCTCATTGATACACAAGTCGTTTGCGCTTTACCACAGGTTATCCTCCTTACAACGCGAAGAAACTGTACTAAATCAGTGAGGACGCACCGCAGAAATCCATACCAACGTGTACTCTTCATACAAGTACCTTGAGCTGTATGGTATGACCGAAGCTACCATGGTTTCGGCGAACTTTGAGATAGGAGTTTCTCCATTTCAGAGGGATTCTCATCGTGAACATTGGGGCCGCTCAGGCCCGCTTGGTGGCCACACCTCGCACTGTGTATATGCAAAAATATAGCGAGGACGACGAACGATCCATATGGAACAACAAAAAAGCTACAGTTTATGGAAGTCCTGTGTGAATTACGTGCGCCAAGTACGATACTGGTGAAAAGCGAGGATTGCAGGTGAGGCGTGCTAGTGGCTAGTTGAAGACGGACGGACGGATTGAGCCACTACTGATATTGTAGATAAGTCGTAGACGTTCACATCCCGGTCACGGATGCTTTTTCTTGCATTGAGCCTATCCAAACGTCCAGAGCTTCACTTTAGGTCACGACATGAGTATCATGATGGAACTTACACGGCCAACATTGAATTTACATAGCCTATATTAGAGAGTTAGCATTGTACCATCCGTAATTGGGGACTGTGCACTTACTTCGGCTAATCACCATGCCAATTGAGCCTACCAGAGAGTTGTTGCCTTGAATAAGGAACTTCACTGGTTGGTTAATAGCCGTACAACTTATCAACTCTATCAGACGTACCATGATACCGGTGACCAGGGTTACTGTGCTGAACAAAAAAATAATGAAGTACAGAAAGAAGCAAAATACTTGCTTACCAAGTAAACACACCCGTATTGATGGAGACTAAGGCCAAATCCTGAATAATAGAGCGTTGCCTCCGAAACCCAGATTTCCACATATATCTGACGACACTAAATGTGACGAGAAAGTCACATAGAGTGCTGGCTCCAGCAAATGGTAGTATTAGCTGACAATATCGTATGACGATTCAAAGAAATCAATAGAATGCATGGACCTCACTGAAGATCGGTATGTGTATTGAAGGGATCCGACTCTAGTGCTGTAAAAGGAATATGTATTTCAACCGTAGTTGGCATGAGCAAATATTGCACGGACATATCAACGTTGTACCCTAAGATGACGTTGATTCATTCAGTCATTCACAAGTTAGTTCGTGAGAGTACATACATGTTCCTAAAACTGGTGGAATTGACAAGTCAGATGGGGCTCAGGACTTTAGCGAGACTTACCAATCTCCACGATTGCCGAGACAAGCTGCAAGAAAGTAAGATAAGAAACACGTATTGCGATACTTGGGACCGACAATAGCAAGAGTGGGAAGCTTGTTCTTCCCGCTGACTATGGAGACGTCACTATGTGCTAGGTGTCTATTAAGAGCAACAACACACTTATCCATATACGACGGCAATAAAAACTGGCCACCGACATTTTAGTATGTTATACGGTACAAAGGGCTCTTACAGACCAGTGTACGGTGAATGTGACAGCAACCTGGTAAGCACGTGGTGAGCACAAAACTAACAGGCTTGCGTGTGAACTCACGCCGGAGAATGTCATAGCCTGCAGTTCGGATTATGAATACGAAGTAATGGAGAGCGTATGGTCGCTTGTGAGTCACTTACAAGCACTCCCCTAGAAGTCACATAAATGCAAGTCGACTGCATTCCGCATGATTCAAGCTTACCACGGTAATACGTCTTTGCAACCCCATGCGTTGCTTCGATGACATGATATGAACAAGGTCCAAAAAAATTGGCCACTCCCGATCAGATAGGCAGTGTCGGCTAAGCTAGAAGAGAGTATTATGACTCATTGTCAATGCACTAGACAATTCACGGTGATATGACCCACAAGACTCCGAGCACCTAAGGAAAACGCATCAGATACATGAACAAGAAAGACAAATGCACATGCCAATGTTTTGATATGTCTAGCATCGTTCGGAAACCAATAGAAGTAGCAGACAGACTGGCCTAATGTGGTACCGTACATGCTGAAAGCATCAGGTTCTGGAGAGGGATGAGATTGAGTGCCCATACAAAACCGAAAGCATGAACCCTGTCTGAATCTGTAAGTGTCCAAATATCGGAGAACTGCAGGGATTTCTTTACCTATCAGCTCTGGAGACCATGTCAGAAGACCGTCGGATACTGACATAGCTGACGCAGCGCTGGAAGACTGAGGATATGTCAAGACTGTAGGACGGGGCTGAAGTGAAAGTAAGCACCTCGGCAAGGCTTATAGGCATATCAGCAACTGGAGCCGATCGCGATCGGTTGCCGAGCGTGTTCTGACCCAATGCCGGAGTATGTAAATACTGGGTTTCGGCGGAGGTAGTATGATTTCCGGACCTCCGTATCTCGTTGCTACCAGTATGACTGCCGTGGTGGCGATGTTGAGGAAGAGGAACGCAACGAACGACCTGGCGAACTGCATGATGGATGAGGATGGTGTAAGTTAGTTGAATGTGAATCAGAAAACAGAGGGATTTCTTAACTAAAGGCCCTGATATTTGGTTAGGAGCATTCGGCCCTCTATGTGTCCCAAGCAACGAGATGGGTTGGAATGCATATGACGCAAACTTCTCCAACGTCAAGCATCCAAATGAAACCTGCGAAACGGGGTGGTCTCGGCTCGAGCAGATCTGAGCATTGGTATTGCGTCAATGAAAAATATCAACATCTGTAGTCATTGACAGGGTTTAAGAGGAGAATTTGAAACTTGAACCCTTGCCTCATGATAAGGGGGGTTGCGTTCCACATACGATCCCAGCCACTTCCACACATTTCGGAATAAATTTTGAAGGACGAAGGAAAACACAGACCTTGCATTAAGGAACGCACTGCGCTCCCGTGAGATGCAGAGCCGGGATCGAAAAAAGTCTTTCGTCGCGAGGCAGTAAGTCCTTCATCGGCACCCTCGAACTTGATACGTGGCATAATTCGTAAGGTATACCATCACGTCTTGTGGTCAAGTTGGTCATGACCCCCAACTGTTTGCGCCACTTCGTGATGTCCGATGCCTCGCTGGCACGACAGAGAGAGGTTTAGAAGGCTACGTAACGACAGTTGCATTTACCGCAACGCCAATACTGGATTAGGAATTTCTACCTTCTTGCCAGACCGCAACTACATAGCGTTGCCCTCCGGGAACCACTGGACCTGGGGTTGGTGTATTCAATTCGAGACAGCATCAAAGAGACATGCATGTATTATGTTTGTTGTGCCACCGTGTGGCACATACTTGACAAAAGAAACTATGTGATAATGATCCAAAATTTCACTTTATTTAAAAGTTTTTATTGTCCAAAGTCGAAAGGAGCAGTCTAACTCACTACAAAAAGTAAAATACATTTAGAGAAATGTCACTGTTGCTTACACATGGGCTGATGAGCACTGACAGTGCTCATTCAGTGGACATGTCTTAGAAATGCCCACTGGTGGTCACTTCTACAAAATCACAACAAACTACAGGATATTTCTAAAAGCGACAGTTCATTTGAAAGAGTGTCTGTTGAACACTGAATACTACATATAGTAATAGTTTACACACTCTTTGTATTTAAGTACAAACTCAGTGGATCTGAGTTTGAATAAGACTCTCTACCTCGAATCATCACCATCAGTGAAACATTCAGAACAAGGTATGTAGCCTGTGTGAGACTCTGTCAGTACATGCCTGTTTTCAACAGGTTATAAGCCCTGCTTGTGCTTAATGCACAGTGCTCTACCTATGGTTGTTTATGTGTCTTTATGCCAGACTACTATGATGTGTTTTTAATGCTCTAAGTATAAAATGTCACCTAGTTAAATCTAGGAAAAGACTATGTCACTTCAAGCATCTGGGCTCTGAAAAAAACGTTCAGGGATGAGCAATTCCCTTTTACCCCCATTTTCTACTTAATGATTATGGTACAGTACTGATGCTCTTTCATCCCAAGCCATTTTCAATACCAACCATGTCCTCTGTTACAATTTTCCTCCTTTCTTCTTGTGTTCTACTCTTCCTCATACGTAGTACTTGCACGACTTGGAGAGGCACCGCTAGCCATCCTTATGCTGCTTACCTCTTACTTATGAACACTGCCTCTCCATCCTTTCTTCGTCTTTTCCATTGACCTTTATCATCGGACTTATATCTTCTCTGCCGTTTCTCTCACAACGGTTAGTCTTCCCTGCATTCCATTGGTTTCTATAACCTTCCTTCCTATTTCTATCTTGCTTATCTTCTGGTCTGTGTGTGCTGGTCCTCGCTATATAAACTGTACAATGTATATTTGTATTCCCCATTCTTGATCTACGCAATACAAGTGTTGACTTGAACCACCTTGAAAACCTTCTGTCCTAAGTCGATTCTCACTCAACTTCCTTTGTCCTTAGAACTCCTTACCTCTGTAGGCTAGCGGACATTGGTCTCTTCGTGAGTATTGCCCGTCTAGTGCTACTCCTTAAGAGTATTCCTGTTATCATATGCTTCGCGTAACAAAAGATCAAGAATCTCTTCAGCCCCACCTTTCCAGGTGAAGGGCCCCCACCGTTATCACCACAAGTCACTTCGGATGTCGAGAATGTCAACTCATAGCACCCCCTCCCGAAGAGGATGAAGACATTGAGCTCGGAGACGATACCACTCCTAGCACCCCACAGTCAGCACTATTGCAACTTCCAGTGATTCCTAGTATCCCCAGCATCATCCAACGAAACTATGTACCCTCCTTTGCTTTAGGAGTCTCCTTGCCCCAGCCACCACCTTTGACCCCAGCATCCACCATGTCCAAAGTACCCGAGCTTAAAGCTGCTCTTCCCGCCAACTTCTCAAACAAACTTGCTGACGCGTCCAGATGGATCAAGGCAATGAAGGCCTACTTTGCCTTGAACCAGTCCCTGTACACCTCTGACAACAACAAGATCATGATGACCCTCAACAAAATGAGTGAGGGTCAAGGAGCCAACTTCACTAAGATGTGGTACGATAAGATGGCAGATCAATCCATCACCACAGGCAAGACATTCCCAGACTTTTGTTCCAACTTCGAGTCCACTTTCTACCCCTTTGATACCAAAGCCACCGCCCACCTTGAGCTCACCAAGCTCACCCAGAAGTTCTCCCACTCCGCAGATGGAATCACAGATGACAGTTTCCAACAATACATCACCGACTTTCAGAACCTCATTGCCAAAGCAGGTATCACAGATCACACCACTCTCATTGACCAGTTCTCACTTGGCCTAGACCAGTGACTCGCCATCATGATCCTTTCCATGTTCTCAATTCCCATCACCATCGACAAATGGATTGAACACGCTAAGACCTTCCATGGTCAGAAAATGTGTATCCTCACCTTGAAGAAGGGACACTTCACCCCTTCATCCTTCACTTGAACCTCAGAAAGAGATCCCAATGCCATGGACATTGATGCTACCACCACAATCAAGAAACTCACCCCAGTTGAATGTGCTCATTGTATCAAGGAAGGCCACTGCTTCTGCTGTCGCCAAGTGGGACATAACAGCACAAGCTGCTCTAAGTTCCCTTCGAAGCCACCCCCAAGGAATTCTCAACACATCCGTGCCTCTACCACCAAAGAGACTCCACCACCTCACTCACAACTAGATGAGTATGTCAATTTGCTCAAAACTTCAGGGAAGGAGGAGACGGAGATCCTCTCCATACTCAAGACGTGCTATGAGGAACCTTCAGAGGAAGTAGTATCTATCACAGTATCCCCAAAGCGTATTCAAAAGGCAAAGGATTTTTGAAAAGGAGAGTCGCCCTGATGTCTTCTCTCCTTAACATAGATAATGTACTTGTAGCCCCCCAGAATGAAAGAACCATTCATCTCCCAGTTATGCTACAAGGAACCACCAAAACCGTTGAAACCTCTGCTCTCATCAACTCAGGAGCAACAGGGAACTTCATCGACTCTCGTCTTCTATCAGCAGGATTCAAACTCTCAAAGTTAGACAACCCCCTCATCGCCTACAACATTGATGGAACTGAAAACCAGAGAGGTACCATCAAGTGGAATGCCCAAGTTTCTCTTTATTCACAGAAATTCTCAGACAATAACAAGCTCATGGTCACTCATTTTAGTCATCCCCAAATCATCTTGGGAATGCCCTGGCTCCAGAAATGGAATCCTACCATTGATTGGAAAACCTACTCAATTACCATGGGACGCCCTAACAACAACTACAACTCACACTGGTGCTTGGCTGATCCAGACCTCGAAATCGTTGGACTTCTCCTCCAAAGGTATCCCCAAGGGGTTGAGAGGTCTCTTTGTGAGTATCCTCCCTCGAAAGGAACCTCTGGTGAAGAAATACAATTCACGGAAATCGATAAGCCAACCAAGGACGCCATCCCAGACTTCTGCAAGGATTATGCGGATGTCTTTTCTGAAACCCTCTTTGAGAAGCTTCCACCCCACCGCTCCTTTGATCACAAGATCGAACTCAGGGACTCC
Organism: Lanmaoa pseudosensibilis; assembly: GCA_038092875.1. Lineage (NCBI taxonomy): Eukaryota > Fungi > Basidiomycota > Agaricomycetes > Boletales > Boletaceae > Lanmaoa > Lanmaoa pseudosensibilis. Next base: position 9,089 of record JBBPRF010000368.1, on the reverse strand, counting down.
TTTGTCCCAAAGGTTGCCAAGGTCTACCCACTCAACCCCTTAGAAAAAGAGGAATGTCGAAAGATGATTGATGAACACCTAAAGATGGGCCGAATTGTCCCTTCTCACTTCCCCCAGGCCTTGTCACTCTTCTTTGTCAAAAAGGAAGATGGTTCTCTTTGCCCAGTCCAGGACTATCGATACCTTAACTCTCACATCATCCAAAACGCCTACCTCCTTCCCCTCATTCCGGAACTCATCAATGATATGAAGGATGCCACTTACTTCACCAAGTTCAACATCCAATGGGGGTATAACAACATACGTATCTGAGAGGAAGATCAGTGGAAAGCTGCCTTCATCACTCCCTTTGGTCTTTTTGAATCGACGGTCATGTTCTTCGGCTTCTGCAATGCACCTGCCATGTTTCAAGAATTCATGAACCATATTTTCACAGATATGTTAGCAGAACGCTGGCTCAAGATCTATATGGACGATCTTGGAATCGCAACAAACGGCTCCCTCTCCCTTCATCATGAGTGAATGTGCCGCGTCCTTCAACGCCTTCAAGAACATGGCTTATCCTTGAAAATATTGAAGTGTTCCTTTGACCAACCAACTATGAGGTACCTGGGAATGATCATCGGCCAGGGCATTATCTGCATGGACCCAAAGAAAGTCACCGCCATCAAGGATTGGAAGCCTCCCACCTCCGTAAAGGGGGTCTGCTCGTTCCTTGGATTTGCAAACTTTTACAGAAAATTCATTCCAAACTACTCTGACATTGTCACTCCCCTCACCCTCCTCACTCACAAAGACCAACCCTGGGTCTGGTCCCCATTACAACAGCAAGGGTTTGACCGACTCTGCGACATCTTTGCCTCTGCTCCGGTTATTATGATCCCAGACGTATCCAAACCCTTCTTCCTCATGATGGATGCCTCCCTCCTGGCCGTGGGTGCTGTCCTTATGCAGTGTGACCCTAATGGAGACAAACATCCCTGCACTTACTTTTCAAAGATGTTCTCCCCTGCAGAATGCAACTATGACATATATGATTGAGAACTCCTCACGGTCATCTATGCCCTAGCTGAATGGAAACATTATCTCCAAGGAACTTCACATCTGGTCACCATCATCACTGACCACAAAAATCTCTCTTATATCTGCAACCCCTGTAAACTTTCCCACTGGCAAGCTTGATGGGCTCTCTTTCTTCAGGACTTTGATATTCTCTGGGCCATTACTCCAGGTTCCCAAATGGGCACTGCTGATGCTTTTTCTTGATGCGAAAATGTTGATACCTCTACGGATAATGTAGACTCCTTCATCGTACTGGATCCAGTTGTGCTAAATGCACTCGATCTCTCCCTCGCACGTCATATCCGGTCCTCCTCTTCCTCCGACCCTTTTGTTTTGAAAGCCCTCACAGTCCTTGATGAAGGTTCTTCTCTATTCACTTGTTCCTTCCTCAAAGACTGGTCCTTTGACAATGGCCACCTGTATTTCTGAGGATGCATGTACGTTCCATCTCCCGCTCGCATAGTGCTACTCCATTCTATTCATTTCTCACCCCTCTCGGGCCATATGGGCGTCTTTCACACAAAGTCTATCCTTGAATGCGACTTCTGGTGGCCGGGCCTCTCTTCCTTTGTCAAACACTTCGTCGATGGATGTGCCACGTGCCAGCAGAACAAGGTCAACATCCATTCTACTGTCCCTCCGCTCTCCCCTATCCCCTCGACTATGGCCTTGCCTTTCAAGCAGCTATTGATGGATCTCATCACTGATCTTCCCCCCTCCTCCGGTCACGACTCTATCCTGGTTGTGGTCAACCATGGCCTTACGAAGGGGGTAATTCTCATCCCATGCTCAAAGACTATCAATGCAGCAGGAGTAGCAAGCTTTTTCTTCCACAATGTCTTCAAGCGCTTCAGTCTACACAATACCATCATCTCTGATAGAGGCCCCCAGTTTGCCTCCACTTTCACAAGAGAACTCGCTCACCTCCTAAAATATGATGTTTGCCTTTTAACAACCTACCACCCACAGACAGACGGCCAAACAGAGCAAACCAATCAAGAGCTAGAGACTTATCTCCAGATCTTCTGCGCCAATAATCCTTTCTCCTGGTCAAATACCCTAACAGCCACAGAATTCCATCATAACTCCGCCCCCCATTCATCAACAAAGAAATCACCTTTCTCTCTACTCTATGGTTACGACCCATGCTTATACCCACCTCTGGGCAAGATCTTCCTCCTAGCCCTGGAAGCACGACTCTCCACCCTTGACGAAGCCTGAAAGGAAGCCTTAGCAGCCCAAGAGTCGGCTTGAAAACTCATGTCAACCCGAACAACCAGCCGATTTACACCGTGGAAAGTAGGAGATAAGGTGTGGCTCAAAGCCACTCACCTCCACTTACCTACCCCTCACAGAAGCTCACCCCAAAACACCATGGCCCCTTTGAAATCCTCTGTGTCCTTTCCCCTTTAACCTATCAACTATGCCTTCCACCCACATGATGTTATGCTTGACCCAGGTAGGATTGGACGTAGCCCTTGAAGGCAAAGGAAGGTCCTAAGTGTTGAAGGTTCGAGTGTATTCCACGGATGCGTAAGCAGTCACGTGGTGTGGGGGAATCCACTGGCACGTGATGTGACCAAGTGGCAAAGTGAGTCGTCCAGCGATTGAGTGTGAAGTAACAACGTAGGCACGGAGTACAGATGCGCTAAGGCAATACCGACCGTCCTCAGGTTCAAGGGATCTACAGTTGTAAAGACAAATGTGTAGCGGGCAAAGAGAGACAAGGGATGAGGGATGAAGGGACAAGGACCTTGTCAATTGCAGAGATTACTAGGTAAGACAAGGGAGGTCTAAGCTAAAGATCTCTGCTGCGAGAGCGCAGGTATTTATACGTAAGGAGTCTGTGCACGGACCATGAGAAATAGTAACTAAAGATGATAAGTGGAAAAGGGTGACGCGTCGTACGATAACAACAGCCAATAGGAAGGCGATGCGTCACTAGAATTACAAATAGGAAAGCGGAAATGAAATGCACAGTCGATGGCGTCATAACTGTGGACTGCGGAATCACATGATGGAAACGGCAATAGCCGACTGGATAAGGTCACGTAAGACAAGGTGAAAGGAAAGCGTACGAGGCGGGAGTCGAACGAGCGACTCGTAGGAATACAGCGTATAGCTAATGAAGATTAGGAAAAGAAAAGGTAGTCCAGGACAAATCGTAACATTACCCCCTCATTACCGTCGAAGTCCCACTGAGACTAGTTCATGGAGAGCCAGTCATATTGGCATAGGCCACGTCATCAAAGGGGTCGTTGTCTATGTAGACGTCATCGAGATGCTCAGTCTTGATAGGCAGAGGGATAGGGACAGAACGAGAGCGTCCTGATGAGCGGTGAGATCTGTTTGACCCCCAGGAGCTGTTGGAGGAGGTCTGCGTGCGGGAGCGAAAGAACTGATGTGAAGAGGAAGAAGATGATGATGGAGTAGTATGGTCACAACGTCGCCAGATGCAGACGTCTGCGTGATACCCAGGTGCTTGTCGCCCACATTGGGAACACCAGTAGTTTTGGCATTGGGTCTGATTGTGGCTGGGGGCGAAGGCAAGGCAAAAGGGGCAGTGGTATGCAGGGCAGTCGCGCTTCATGTGTCTGAGGCTGCGACACTGAAAGCACACCTGAGGGTAACGTGGATTGGAGGGGGTGAGAGGAGAGGGATGGAAGTTGCGGGTTTCTATGCTGTGCAGAGCTTCCTGAGTATGCACGTCGAGCGGGGAGGATGAGGCCGACGGTGTGGAGGGTTCATGTGGTTCGCGCTCTAGGTACGCAGGGTTGATATGTTCAACCAGGGGTTCTTCTTCTTCGGGGATAACAGCTGGACGCATGGGTTCAGGGGGATTGGAGATAGGGAGGTGGTGACTGACACAAATGGCAGCCTCGTGGCCGGCTGAGATGGCAGCAGCTTGTTCACAGGCGTTGATAAGAGTGGCTAGGTCTTTGGTGAGGGGATGGACATGGGAGGCGAGGTCTAAAAGATAATGGTTGATGTTGACCAGGAAGGAAAGCATATCCAGCTGATACATGGCTATGTACAGCTGGGCTTGGATGTCATGGGCATCGTCAAGGATTAACCAGTCTCGCAAAGTGATTTCAGCGCGGGTGGAAGGGACATTTGTGTGCATGAGAATAGTCTCATTCTGGAGGTAGGCACCGTAGAGCGCATGGAGTGGGGAACCGGTTTCAATGAAGTGGTCAATGTGGGAGGTGATGTGAGGGTTGTGGAGGAGGACTGAAAGAAGGACGATGTCCTCGCCGCTGGTGGGAGGATCTTCTCAAAGGCGATTAGCGAAGAGAGGGACGTCTACTGACATAACAGCATCCTGTAAAGTAGCAACAGATACTGGTGTAAGAGGGATAGAAGCAGTAGGAGGAGATTGCTCAATAATTGGAGCACTGGCAGGAATATCCAAGGATGAAGTCGGGGAATAAGCTCGCTCAGAGGGAGGAGCAGAGCTGCGATAAGAAGGTGGAGGGCTAGGAAGGGTGGTGTTGGCCTCGACGGGAGAGACATTCTGGAGGGGCAAGGATACGATGGAGGTGACAGTGGAAATGGAGACGGAGAAAGAAGTTTCAATGGCCATTGGGATACGATGGTGAAAGTGCTGTGTCAAGAGCGCTGGGGGGAGAAGACGGACAGGTGAAGCTTTGTATAAGTGTTCAAAGCGGAGTTGGCATTTTTCAAGTCCCGTTCAGGGACCCATGAGTCATCTTCGGCGGTGTATCCCTTTCATTGGATCAGGAAGGAACGGGATCACGGTGTTCCGCGGTGGCGTAGGATCCGTTCAATTTCATATTCTTCTTCCCCAGCGATAAGGTCAGGTGGGGGTTTTGGGAAGTTCCGTCTGTGGACGGCGTTCTCACGGTAGGGCATAAGAAGGGAAGCATGGAAGACCGGGTGGATCTTCCAAGTCGTGGGAATTCGGAGTCTATAGGTGATCGGGGATAGGACCTTCATGATGGTAAATGGTCCTTCGCGTTTCGGGGCGAACTTTGGGTTGACAATGGAGCGTTTGAGGTTGCAGGCTTCAAGCCACACTTTGTCCCCAAGTTTGAACGGTGTGAACTTCTGGCGAGTTCGGGCAGCCATAGTTTGACGGGCGAGTTCGTGGAAGGCTAGGGCTTCATCGCGGGCAGCGGTCAATGATTTCAAACGAGAAGCTACTGCGGGAAGAGAAGACTCAGCGATTACTGAGGGAAGGGCACGGGGTTCATATCCCATCATGAGATAGAATGGAGATTGATTGGTGACGGAGTGGGGGCGGTGATTATGGGCGAATTCAGTGTGGGAAATGTTGTCGGCCCAGGAACCAGGGTTATTACCGCAGAAGATGCGGAGATATGTTTCAATCTCCTGGTTGACTCGTTCCGTTTCACCGTCAGTTTGGGGATGGTATGCAGTGGAGAGGGAAAGGTCGTAGTTTAGGATTTGACCGAGTTCTTTTGCAAAGGCAGAAGTGAACTGTGGGCCGCAATCGGAGATGATTTTGTCATAGAGTCCAAAGCGGAGGTAGACTTTGTGGAAGAAGAGGGATGCTACTCCCTTGGCGGTGATGGATTTCTTCGTGGGGCAAAGAATCACCCCCTTAGTAAGCCCATGGTCTACCACGACCAGGAGGGAATCAAAGGACAAGGACTCGGGGAGATCTGTGATGAGGTCACACGAGATCTGTTGGAATGGGCGAGAGGCGGAAGATTTGATTGGGGTGAGCAGAGGCGTGGTGGGGTGCATGTTGGACTTGTTTTGCTGGCATGTGGTGTAGCCTTCGACATAACGACGCACATGGCTGGCAAGGCCAGGCCACCAGAACTTGGCGGAAACTAGTTGTTGGGTTTTTAGAAAGCCGGGGTGACCGGCGGTTTCGTGATCGTGGCAACGACAGAGAATGGACCTGCGTAAGTCCCCAGAGTCTGGAATGTATACGCGGCCTTTGTACATCAGAACGGAGCCTTCCATCTGCCAATCAGATAAACAGGAGTGGAAGGTGGCAGGGATATCTTCGTTAATAGACTGGAGACGTTGGAGGACGAGGGGATCGCCGGCAGAAGCAGCCGCAACCTTGTCAGCCAGGGCAGTGTCAATAGCACGGACGAAGATGGACAGGGGTAGTAGGGTGACGGCCTGATTATCGGGGTCCGACCGGGGAAAATGGTCACAGCGGCGAGAAAGGGCATCGGGACCCGTGAGGTGAGATCCAGGAACATGAATCATTTTGAGATTGAAGTCCACCAGGTTGAGAAGCCAGCGGGCTTGATGGCAGTTGAGGGCCTGTGGAGATCGGAAGTACGTCAGGTTCTTGTGATCAGTGAAGACCTGGACAGGGAACTGAGATCCATGGAGATAATGTCTCCATAATTTGAGGGCACGGATGACTGCGAGGAGTTCGCAATTGTAGATGTCGTAGTTGTGTTTCGCGGGGGACAGGGACTGCGACAGATAAGAACAAGGGTGCCAGTCTCCATTGGAGTCGGCCTGCAGGAGAATTCCTCCGGTGGTGTTCCGTGAGGCATCGGTGGCAATGGCAAAGGGGGCGGCAAGATCCGGCATATGTAATACCGGCTCGGAGATGAAGAGGTGTTTCAAGGTGGCAAACGCCTCCTGACATGTGGGAGTCCAAGACCAGGGGAGCGACTTCTTGGTGAGGTCAATCAAGGGACGAGCGATATTGGAATAGCTCGGGATGAAGTGACAGTAGAAGTTGGTGAAGCCAAGGAAGGAGTGGACTTCCTTGACCGTCGTGGGTATAGGCCAGGAGGAGATACCCTCGAGTTTAACAGGGTCCATGGCGAGTTCGCCGGGTTTGACAATGAGTCTGAGGTAGTCAACCTCGGTGGTAGTGAATTTGCATTTCTCCAATTTGAGATGGAGATCAAGTTCTGTCATACATTGGAGGACACGCTTCGTGTGTTCCTCATGAGTTTTTTCGTCAGGAGAGAAGATAAGAAGGTCGTCCATATAGATGACGAGCCATCCTTCTGCGATCATATTGCGGAAAGAATCATTCATGAACTGCTGAAACGTGGCGGGGGAGTTGCAAAGACCAAAGAACATTACCGTTGGTTTGAACAGTCCTTTGTGGGTAACGAACACCGCTTTCCATTGATGGCCGTCTTTGATGCGGACGTTGTTGTATCCCCATCGGACATCAAATTTGGTGAAGACCTTAGCGTCTTTCAATTTGTCGATGAGGTCAGAGATTAAGGGTAAGGGGTAGGCATCCCGAATGGTATGTTCGTTGACGTAGCGATAGTCTTGGCACGGGCATAGTCCTCCATCCTTCTTTTTGATGAAGAAGAAGGGTGAGGCTTGGGGGGAATTTGAGGGACGGATCTTTCCTGCGACAAGGTTCTCGTCCAGGAAGGTTTCAGTGGCAGTGCATTCTTTGGGGGTCAAGGGGTAGAGTTTCCCTATTTTTGGAGTGAAATCTTCTTTAAGGTTTATCTCGTGGTCATAGGGTCTAGAGGGGGGGTCTGGCGTCGAAGCAGATCCCCAATTCAAAAATCCAAAAGATACACGACAAACATTTTCTTTATCGTCATCATCCTCAACTTCTTCAAGCTTTGGAAGCATCTCTTCTTCAACCTTATTGACGTGTTTGTTCCTCGGCTTTTCAGCGAAGGTGGAGCATTTGAGGGACGTATGTCCCGGCTTACAGCAGCGGAAGCAGAGGCCTTCCTTGCGGCAACGTTGTCGTTCCGCATCAGTCAGCTTGCTCACCTGGATGACGTCAACATCCATGGCGTTAGGGTCTTTGGCGGGGGCGGAAGAGTTTCTGGGAGAAAAGGAGGAGTAACCGCCCGAAGGTTTCTTGTTAACCTGGGCGATTTCACGAGTGCGGTCCCACTGAGCTTGGAAGTGGACGGCTTTGTTGTACCAGGAGTCGACGGTAGTGGGGACGGTGTCCATTCCCATGATCTTGGTCATGAGTGCGGGGGGAATGCTGGAGGCGAAGTATCGGATCAGGACGTTTTCGTCCTTGATCTGGGCGAGGGCGACCTTGTTTTTGAACTCAGATATGTAGTTCATCAGGGTGGTGGCGCGGGGTTCGTCTTTCTTTGGAACGACGCGGGTGGTGAAAAGCCATGCGACGGCATTGCCGACGGTGTCGTGGTGTTCAAACGCCTTTTTGAAGGCCGTTTTGAAGTCGGGGAAAGTCCCGAGGTTAGCCGGGGTCTGGGTCAAGGCGGTTTGTCGGAATGTTCCGGCCCATGTGCGTGCGGATCCCTCCGTCATATGCGAGAGGGCGAAGGCGACCTTCTTGGCGTCGGTGTTGTACACGTCGACGTTGACCAAAAGGTAAGTTTCAACGGTATTGAGCCATTCAACAGCTCGGTCATAGGATCCATCGAAGGCTTTAGGCGCTCCGAGGCGGAGTTCGACGGGTTTCGAAGACATGGTGGGTTTCGGCGGTGGTTGGTGCGGGGAAGGGAGTTGAAAAAGAGGAGAACGCTGTACGGGAGTAGGGGATGGAGGAGTGGGCTCGCGAGGGATGGAGAGCGAGTGGGAGAGCTGGTGGGAAAGCTGGGTGTCTTCTAGCGTTTCTTCCCGTGAGGGTAGAGTGAGGTCGGAGGTGAAGAGATCAAAGTGTTGGTCGTCCTCCTCGGTGGTATCCTCGGAGGTGGAGTCAGGTGGGGGTGCGGGTCGGCGAGGTCGCCAACGGGGGTCGGAAGAGTGTCGGTGAGAAATGGTGGCGGCTTACGTAGGAGTAGCCGGTCAAGGAGAGCTTAGACCTTTTGTTACGCTCGACCCGGGTAGGATCGGACGTAGCCCTTGAAGGCGTAGGGAGGTCCTAAGTGTCGAGTGTTCGAAGGTATTCCACGGATGCGTAAGCGATCACGTGGCGCGGGGGAATCCACTGGCACGTGATGTGACCAAGTGGCGAAGTGAGTCGTCCAGTGATCGAGCACGAAGTGACGACGTAGGCACGGAGTACAGATGCGCTAAGGCAATACCGACCGTCCTCAGGTTCAAGGGATCTACGGTCGTAAAGACGAACGCGTAGCGACGGCAGGAGACAAGGGACGCAG
>JBBPRF010000367.1:0-28102 GCA_038092875.1 Lanmaoa pseudosensibilis | reverse complement strand
GATAGTGAGTAACACCGATATGCATCGTATGCGTATTGTGCTTCGTCAAGCTACTCCTCGAGTTGCTTCTGGAGTTTTGCATTACGAAATGTCGGAAGGGTGGGTGCAAAGGAGATTTCCACTTCATGTGTGATGCGGTCAGCAACTCTCGCCTTCCAGGCCCTCCAAATGTTCCTTTGATCAGGAATGAGGGTGTTCAGCATGCCTCTCACGTTAATGTCCCTGACAGGATGCCGAGTGTCATGGCAAAGCACGAGACATTGGAATGTCGCCGCAGCAGCGGGGGTCCTGAACTGCCATTTCTTCACTGGTGGTTTGCCGAGGATGTCAAGGAATTTCGCCGTCCGGACAGGATAATTCTGAGATGAGATCGACATGGTAGATGCCATCAAAAAGGCAAGAATCAGCTCCATGAGGAGCTGTAGCTCATTGAACATAGTGTGGTCGTGGTTGTATAGGAACCATGAAACCGTTATGGGAGCAGTCATGCTGGTCAATTTTATCCAGTCTACAGTGACCTGCACGTAATACCGTAGGTCGTCGTTTCTGAACCGCCTTGTAGCGTGTCACCACTGTCTCCAATGCATGGCTGAAATGAAGAGACTGGCCATGAGGTATGTTCCTAGGACTTGTGAGAAGGGCGAGGTAAACAATGGATGAACGAAGCGCCACGCAGGTAGGATTGCTATTAAATAGAGCAGTCCTTGGAAATATCCCTCTAATATCAGTTTGAGGACAACTTTCCACACTGGAATTTGGAGGACATCTGTGGCCGGATATAAAAAGTGGAAACCCCTCAGTGTGATCACCCCCACCAGATTCTGGGCATCCCTCAGTACCACACTGAACTCCTCATCCAGCAACAATGCATATGTTGGAGTTGAAGTACAGTGTGCTTTTGATGGCGGGAGGAGGGTGAGCATGCCATCTCCAAACCCTAAGGCAAGCATCCACATCATCATGATTTTCAAGAGGACACTGGGGAGGATCATCCAACCCGGAGAGAGTAGGAAGTTCAGGATCTCCACAAGAAGAAGCATGGACACAAAGCCATAGATATCGGCCCCCGTGCTGTATCTCCCCTGAGCGATCTCCAGCGGGACTGCATTCAAGTCGATCACGGCAACAGTCCAAGGATGTGAATTCTCTGATAAGGATCTCGCCACCCTCAGCTCGTGCTGTGGTAGATCTCTGCTATGACGGAGAAGCAATCTTGATAGATATGATGATGGACGTTTCGTGAGGCTTGACAATGGTAAAATGACCTCAGGTCCTTGTCGTCTTCCATCCCAGAAGGAATGGACAAGTGAGCAGAAGTCGAGAAATATGTTTGCAAACTGAGAAGGGTGGCGGAAAGCCTCACATAACCGAAGGAAGAAGCACTTGGCTCGGGAAGTGGGTGAGAACCCGGCATAAAAACCGTGCCCTCGTAAGTGGAGCAAATGAACGGATTGACCAAGACTTCTGGTAGCATTAATGATATCTACCCGGTGTCCGGTATCGTCTGGTAGACTGTCGAGAGCTTCAGGCAGGTTGAGTTCAAAAGCCGCCTCAACAATGCCTGACATTTGCGTCTCATTTGCCACATCCATTAGTGTGGGAGTGGGGAGACTTCGTGTCGTGAGACGAGTCTTGTAATTCTTGAGCGCCACTGAAACAAATACATGCAAGGATTGGGGAAGACTTTTGGAAGCTTTCATCAAATCGTCCCAATTCCAGATTCGATCCGGTATACTGTGAAGAGCCTCGACAACGGCTTCGTAAGCGGCTTCAGAGATCACAGAGGGGATAATTTCAAGTTTCTGAGCAAGAACAACAGGCAGATCGAGGTTATTCGCATCCAGTGGAGCTGAAATGGAGGAATTCTATTTTACAAATATGGCCTTGTAATTCTCATACATTCCTAAGATGAATAGGATTAAGGCCCCCGGGAGGATGGTAGGAATCCGAATCCAGCCTTCCTCGATCTTGATTAGATCTAGTAGAGCATTGAGAGCTCCAAAGATGACTTCAAAGGCGACTGTGAGGACGACATGTCGAACACGCTTTGAGCACCGCAGGCACTCATGCTGAACAGGAGGGGAATCGGGGACATTATGTTCCATGAAATAACAAGGATATGCCTTGCAGATGTCTGTTGGCCTTTGAGAAACATAGACATCATACGTTTAACGCGACATACCTGCCAACTGTTTCCTGAGAGGGAAAAGGTAGGCAGGCCCACACACCTCCAGGCCTGTAAATCGGTTCACGTACAAATAGACTCAAATATTACTTATATGCGGTCGACTCTCTCATAACCTGTGGCAACGCTGGTAGCCGAACCATCAATCCAACGGGGTATGTCTTAAAGGCAAGATATGTGGTTCTAAGGTCGTAGTACAAATTACCCACTGAGGGTCTCGTGTGATTTTTAATTCTGCGCGTGCTAAATGTCTCCGAAGCTATGGGTTATAATCGTTCATTTCAAAGATTGACTTTCCGTAGTTCAAAGGAGCAGACCCCTCACCGAGGTTCTATGTACCGTCAATGTCAGCCAAACACATAACGGACTGGCGACTCACATATAATTAGGAAGTGTCACACCGCCAATCAGATAGATCGCGATAGCAACTCGCGTGCACGCCGCAAACATGACAGGCGGAAGCTCGACCCCCCATTCAATGATCTGATTCACGCTTGTCCCATGTGATTAACCAGGCACTTTTGTCGACGGACGTCTAACAACGGAATCAGAACGATCATCGTCAAGTCCCCCCTGTTCCCATCTCCGAATCGACGCACTCGTAACAACAGACAAAGTTTTATTTATCTATACAATGCAATTCGGGGATCGATGACGAGAGAGCTCTATGATCTGCAAGAAAAAAAGGCCGAGGTCACGAATTCTATACAGTACAATCACAATTCGACAGGATGTAAAATACAGATATTGACGCAGGGGAGCGAAATCTGTGCTGATGATGAGCGTGTGGATGGGGGGTGGTACAGATGATGGCGGGACAAAAGCGGGTATAAAGGTGGAACAGGTATCAGGAACAGGACGGGGCTACCAGGAGAACCGGGTAACACCCTGGACGCTCCGAGTTACGGCCGACGGAACGAACAATAATCAGCATCGCCAATGACAGAAATAACATGACCGACGTTCACACGTCTGCGCGGGAAAAGCGAAGGGTTGGATAACTTCCTGACTAGAATCCAGCTTGCCAGGTGGTACAAGTGCCAGATAGGTGAGAGAGGCATGCCGAAATGCGTGCGGAAATAGGACACGTCGCAAGTGGGGGGAAGGGGGCATGGGAAAGCACTAGTCCTCTTCAGGCACTTCGCATATACTAGAAAGAGATTGCTTGCGCGTATGGCCGCGAAGACTGGCGCTGCTGCATCTTCGGTGATGTCCAGATGTTCTTCTCTGAGTAGGTTGGGGTGCGCCTGTGATGGGCAGGCTAAGGGAGGGAGATAGACCACTGTTGAGCGGAAGAACAGGGGTGATTTCCTCGGAAAGGGAAGACAGGGAGGAATTCGGAGATGAGCTGTAAATAACGTATGGCTCTTCCTCCTCCTCCACGCAGGGGAAAGGGATGATGGATGCTTGAGGTCCTATGCCAGCGTCCTGGTATGAGAAAGGGAAAGACGATCGGCTCGAACGACCGAAAGTTGGCTGAGAAACAAACGTGTCAGGAGAAGGGAAATCGATGTGAGGAAGTGGGACACGGACCGAATCTTTCTGGGCATTTGTTTCCTTTACCCACTCTGTGACACGTCGAACCCATTCCCTCTGTTTGAGAAACTCGATGCGTTCTCTTCTCTGTAGGGCCGACTCGACGAAATTTTTCTGCCTGCCGTGAGTGTCGTAGACAGGGGTGGTATGGTCGGAGATGTGGTTTTTGACGTTGGTGGACATGTGTGGATGGTGAAGGGGAGAGTCGTAGGCAAGCATGGTCGAAAGTGGAGGAGAGCGGACGATGTCAAGGGCGTGGATATGTGTCAGATTTATAGTCCACTTTGAGGGGGGTCTAGATTCGTGGATTATGTGGCTGTGTCGGGATTGGCAGGAATGTCTAACATTAGTCAGCATACTGCGGAGGCGGGGTAATAGTCGCTTTTTAAGTACAAAGTCGCGTCTTATTAACTCGCTGCCACAAGCTCTTCTGACCTCCTTTTCAGACCCTCCGCCATGGCCGTAAAACCCTGTTGCAGCCCACCTCCAACAAAGAGCTTAACCAGATGCGCCAAAAAACCACTGAATACTTCGATGGTTTCATACCGCGTCTTCTTTCGTCCATCTTCCACCACCTCCACCAACGCCTGCCATCGCACGGTGGCAAGAAGCCAAGAGGGGAACTCGATGTTCTCCCATGAACAACGGTAGTTGTCAGTATCGAGGATGGTTATTAACTGGAAGGTCGAGCTAGCGGGGAATATTTTGGGGGGGTCGAACGAGGGGGGGATGTGCACAGGATGGATTAATAAATGAGCGCCGGCCCGGGGAGTTTGTTGAGACGCGGGAAGGGGCTTCCTTGACGCGTCAGTGAGGCACTGGTTTCGACTGCGCCGTAGTTTTGGTGTCATGCAAAACATCAGATACGGTTTCACGACTTGCATCAATATGACACGTACACAAACGGGTTCCTGCAAATGATACTCTGTCAAGGTCGAGTCGTATGGAACCGGATGCACGACATACCATGCGTGATATGACCCCCAGTCCATTAGGACTCGCCACACGAGGTCGCGTGGTGCATCAATGGTGATTGACGTGGACGCAGTGAATACACCATGCTCAGCCAGGGGAGGAAGACCTTGATTCGTGCTGGATGACATGGTTTGAGTGCATGTTTGACACGTTCGTCCTATACTGTAAGTCCTTCGGGATTGATTACGTAAGCCTAATTTTCTGTATGACACCAAGTACTAGCAAGTAGGCTTGTCTAGTAGCAGATATGCCGACCGCCCTCGCAACTCAGCTTGCTGCGTCGACATCCCTGAACGTGTCCTTGCTACAGGACAGGTCAAAAAAGAGACAAACAGAGTCGTATCTATTCACCGGCAGAGATGCCGACCTTCATGACCTCGACTCGATCCATGCTCTCGCCTCCACCGCACTCAGCCATCTTCGTTCCCTCTCCCCCGCATTTTCATCTAAATCTGTCAAAGCAGGCCCGGATGGCTCATCTTTGGCTGTGGATTTCGAACAGGCATTATTCTCCGATGCAGCCAGGGCTCTCGATCGCACACTCCAGACACCAGAACTCAACGCGGACCTTGATCGGAATATCAACGCGTTTTTGGCTCTCCTTGGCCCTTGGCTAATGGAGGCTCCCACCAGCAAAGTCTTGGAATGGCTCGTGAGGCGCTTCAGGTAAGCTTCGCTTCACTCTGCAGAAAATCCCTCAACTGCAACGTCCGTCAGAATCAATGAGTTCAATGTAGCTGCCATCCTTGCCCTCTTCTTTCCATACCACGAATCTCTCCACTTTGTCAAAATGCTGTCCATATTGCACATTCAGTAAGTGTTTTATGAGGGAAACACTATGTTATGCTGATGCGGCCTCCCAGGCCAAGCTCTTCTTTTTCATTTCTACTCCCCTTCAAATCAGCAGCAAGGCCCCTTGCACGTAGTGCCTTGATCAAGGTTATGGTGTCAGATACAGAGGTGGCACGCTTCATCGCCAACCTTTTACCCAACGCAGTCACATGTATACCCTCCCTGTTTCGTCATATGTCCTCTTTTGCTCACCGCTACCCTAGGCTCGCATTCACATCGCACACTGCTTGCATTTCATGCTGCCACGATCCACGACTACATTTCTAGCGCGCCATCTCTTGATGATGGCATCCTTGCATTTATTCTACCCTCTTTGCTCACTCCGCTCCAGTCTTCCCAGAAAGATGTCAACGTTGCGGTGAGTTATCTGGCCACAGATTCATTGCATCCTACCTTACCCGCCCATCGACTAGCTCGGAAGCTTTGTTCTTCTGTGCACCCTCTCGCGAAGAGTGAACCTAAAACCTGCTGCTGTATCTGCCATCATTAGCACAATGACAACTCAAGTACGCGGAGCTCGGGGCTCGGGCAAGGGCTCTGTATCTACTGCTCATTTTGTGAAGACTGCTGTGGCAATCTGTTCATCACAAGACAATGTTCAGGAGTTCCCCCTCAGTGCAAGCCAATTGTGCACAAAGATGTCGTATGTCATTTCTATATGTCATTTCGGAATTTCGTTAAAACGACATGGTTTGCATAGTGGGTTCGCCGATGAAATAAGTAAAATTGTGGCGATTGTCGGTGCGGAGCACTTCATTCTCCCGCTTCTTCGGTCTCTGGGTGAACGGTGTGTAGATCTCTGTGTCTTCTGCTATGTGATCATGACCTCACCTTTGTGTAGCATCCATGAACATCGCGCTTCGTCATTGTTTTCTGCCTTGATAAATACCCCGAGTGCACCCCCAGTAATCGTCAAAGAACTGTCTCGCATTCTAGTACGCCTCGCTACGTCGCCACGTGATGCCGACCCTGGAGCAGTCGAAGCTGAGAGGAGAGAGAAGACCATTCGTGTCGCACGCTCACTGCTGTCTCTCGTCCATCAGCGCCATCTTGAGCTCTTGAGAGGCGTTGCAGATGACGTACTTTCCAAAGCTAGCGTAAAAATTGGTGAATCGGGTGAGGACAGGAAGGAACGCAGAAAGATGGCAAATGAGCTCTTGACGTCGTTTTCTCTGGTGAGTCAAGCCTCGTCGGTTAGCATCTTCAAAACTGAGACGGTATAAACACCAGACTCACCCATTAGCTGAGTCCAGCAATGTAAACGAGGTCGTAGTTGCATCTGCAAGTACATCAAAGGATGCGCGTATTGTTGCAGTGGAGAGAATGTACTCGATGTTGAAAGCTGCACAGAATGATTTGTCCGCCCAAGATATGGTGGGCGGTTCCTACCTGGTCCTTAACTTCAACTGATGGTCTGCTAGGCATCTATCCAGTCGGCGCTGGTTGGTCGCGTCTATGATACCCATGTAGGGGTGTTGC
The DNA here is from genome assembly GCA_038092875.1 of Lanmaoa pseudosensibilis. Taxonomy (NCBI): domain Eukaryota; kingdom Fungi; phylum Basidiomycota; class Agaricomycetes; order Boletales; family Boletaceae; genus Lanmaoa; species Lanmaoa pseudosensibilis. The sequence goes on along the minus strand of JBBPRF010000367.1, from coordinate 21,075 downwards.
AAGCGCTCTATGCCGAGCCAGACTTGTTCCTTTCGACGATCGTCCCAACGTCACCTCAGCAACTACTGGATAGCATCACTTCGCAGTTGTTCCCTACACCTCCCACCCGGGCAGTTTTACGTGCACATGCAGCATTCCTCGCGGGACCATTTATCAAAAAGCATCCTGATGTTACCTCCGCCGTCCAGCAAACTGCACTTTTCCCGTTCCTACTGGCTTCAAATGCAAAGTTCAAGACGACGCGTAGTATATGGGAAGCTATCAAGGACGGTGGTGACTTCCAGTCGGGATGGTTGCGGGGTTGCGTGACCATATGGGATCAAGCGTCGTTGTTGGACAAAGAGGTGTTGGAGGCCGACAAGGGTGAAAGTGATGGAAGTGACGAGAAGGTATGCGAGGCTAACCTTGGTGTAGCTGACAAGATAGCAGGTGAGTAGTTTTCTGCACAGGCTATGCTCGGACACCTGAAATGTGGGATGTGTTCGTAGAGAACATCCTCATCGCAAGCGACAGTGCCCAAGATATCACTGTCTTACTATCCAAGTTGCATGATCCCATTCCGCATGCTCGAGCACTGGCTTATCTAGTCTGCCGCGCGCTGCTGATGCGAACCTCGGGAGATCAGCAGATCACGCTCGCCCACCGTTTCATACGCGCCGTGCGCCTCACTTTACTGGAAAGAAATGACGACTTGAGCCTGGAAGAGGTTTGTCCAATCAACTCATCTCGTTGAGGATTCAGTGTTTACGATAGCATAAGGCGTCGGATGCACGTCACGTAGGCATGAAGGTGATTATCAAACCAGGAGGACGAAACACCATCTATGCTTTGCAAGCTTCGATCCTCGTCTTGATTCCGGCTCTCCCCATTCCTCGTCAGCTCTCGGTAGCTTGGATTTCAGTTATTCCCTCGGTATGTATACCGCGCTTCATGGGACAGCTCAGCCGATCTAATGTACCAAAGGTCGATCAGATTCCCAGCGACCCAGGTCAGTGCTATGTATCCTTGATGCAAGAAATCTATGCCCTCGCCTCCGCCTCTGTGGGTACCGTACCCAACCCGCTTTCAACGTCCATTTTGCAAGCACTATTCCTCAACCTTAGAGACAGCTCGTTAGCTCTCCTTCTCGGGACGCTTCTCTCATCCTCTCCCCCTCTGGAGAGAGTGAGGACGCACGCCATTTTACATCTTCTTGCATTCATGCGCGGACATTCCCATGCTAGCGCCATCGATTTCCAGACGGTGCTTCCGTCGTTGATTACTGTCCTATTGGATGCACGAAGCGGCAAACGGGACCGTGCCTTGATCTTTGAGAGTATCTCACTTCTTGGCAGTACCTCCGAGAAAAAGCATGTGTATGGTTTGGACACGATATACGGATCAGCTTCCTGTGAGTCTCCGGATTGTGCATGTGAAGGATTTTTCACGAATTTACAACAGCTCAATTGCAATACGTTGACACCAAGGATCTTTCTACTTATGTGAAAGCTCTTGTGCATAATAGAGACCAATTTATCCAAGATGCAGACTACATCCAGGTGTTCCACAAGAAGCACTTTGAAGGTTCGAATGCAAAGTACGAAAAGTACCAAATCCATTTGCCGTTTGTTATTGACAATCACGTACAGATATAGGCGTAGGGTCTTGTGCTTCTTACTCTCGCATGTCATCAGCCATCCCTTCCCATCCGTTCGGATCGCACTGCTCCGCTCCATCGAGAGTATCACTGATTTCTCCAAGTCCCACATGTTGCTCCCAGTCATGAAGGGCCTCACACAAGATCCTGCTTCCATCGCACAGATGTTTGGAACATCAATTGAGGCATATGTTTCGCTCGTCGTCGCGGCCTTCCTCAACATGACCTCGGCAGACCTCGGGAGTCGAGATGACGAAACCTGGCCTGTGTTCGTTTCAGGACTCCGATTCTACTTCCACTCCAGTCTGTTCCATTCACCGATGTTTGATTGCATGTGCTGATCAAGATCCGACAGACTCGGATGCGTCTGCGCGGGAGCTGTATGCGAATGCCCTTGAGCAGAGGCTCTTTGTGGATCTCGATCTCGAGAGACGCGCGGAGGTTTGCACGATCTTGTTACAAGCCGGCAGCGAAGGTGGTGAGGCGGTGAGTATATGCATGTTGAATATCATCCTTCATGATTGCCGACATACCGCGCTTAGTACTTGGCATCCCGAGTGCTCCTTGGGAAGCTTCTCGGAGACGTTGCGCTGATCATCCACCTCCTTATACACTTCCGACCGGACCACGTTGAGATCGATGGCCCTGTGAATAAGCGCGCCAAGTTGGATGCGTATGTCACCATCATTATCTTCAGGCGCGTAGACTGATGACGTCTCTAGAACACCACATACATCTGAGATCAACAAACTCCAACCGTTGAGTTTGTTGGCCGAAGTGCTTGGGACGACAGAGATTCCGGGATCTTTGGATTTGATATCTAACCTATTGGAGACACTCAACAAGATCGTTCGCTCCGACCTCTGGGGGCCGTCGGACACGAGTTACGTCTGCCAGATGTTGATGGCTGCGATAGAAAAGAGTGCAAGTAAAGTCAAGGTGCGTATTTCTCCCGTGTGGCTTCCTTCGTCATTTACCATGATATTAGGAGCCTCCTGCGAGGCCCATTCGCTTGGATGTTTTGGTTGAGCTTATCAGGGGTTAGTTAAATTGCACCTTTCTCATTCATCAACCGTTAATTTCACTCGGCAGTTACTGATAATCCTCAAACGTTTAACGAGGCTCTGCTCTTGATGGCCAACTTGGCTCGGCTCATCCCTGACTCTGTCCTTCACAATATTATGCCCATCTTCACGTTCATGGGATCCAACGTCTTCCATAGAGACGATTCGTATAGCTTCAAAGTCGTCCAGAATGTAAGTTCGCATCCATCTGCTCTTTGAAAACAGCTGAAGGATTTGGCGCAGACCATCGATAACATTGTGCCGGTGATGGTGTCGTCCTTGAAAACAAAACACTTGGATGACCTCGACTTGCACGTTGGGGCGAGAGATTTCCTGCGCATCTTTACGGATGCGTCGAACCATATTCCCCGACATCGGCGACAGAAGTGTGTCCTTCCACGAAAGGAGCGACTTGTTTGCTCATCTACCCCACTAGCTTTTTCGTGCACCTCACAGAAGTCCTTGGAGCACAAACATTCTTGGCTCCGGTCTGCATGCTCCTGGTCGACAAAGTCACCAATCGCGCGAGCCGTCAAACCCCGGAAGAAGCGCAAAATACACTCACCCTCCCTACGTCGTTGCTACGGCATTTCGACCGCCCACGACAATTATTCGTGAGTCCCCCTAGTCTATCCGTATGAAGGCAATTCACAATGTGTTGCAGGTACTCACAGAAGTATTGAAGGAGTGCTTACGGCTTAGGTCCCAGCTTGTGGGACCCGAAAGTGCTGAGTCTGCCTTTTTGGATTACCCTCGGTGAATATTGAATGCACCTCCATCTTTTTTTACTGCGGTTATTGAGATCACGTTGTAGGGACGGGGAACACTCTTCATCCACCTCTGCTACGCTGAAACGCCGCATACAAGCACTTGTTCTATTTGTGAGCACGTCCTTGACACCATCGGAGGCGGAAGCGCCCAAAAGCGATGGAGGCGGTAGCACCACCGACATCATCATCCATCTCTTGGATCTCGCCACGCTTCCAACAGGCCACGCCCCGGAAGGTGACTTGGTAACGATCGTTGGCATGGCTCAAAGTGCCATCGAGCGCACTATGAGCGTCATTTCGGCCAGAGAGTTCTTGGCTGCTGGTCGTGTGATGTTGACATCCGAGGACACGAGGGTGCGTTTATTTTATTTTATTCTCTCTCTCGCTTAACGAACGTGGACGGACGGTACTCGTACTAGATCAAAGCGGGGGCGCTTGACGTCGTTTCTGCCAGAATTCCACTGGTTGCCGAGCGGTTGCGTGAGGAGTGTCAAGCGACGGTCATTGAACTCATCGACCTCGTCCGAGATATCATTGAACGTCAATCTGCTGGTTCCTTGGTCGAATCTGCGCTCACAGCATTAAAGGCGCTGGGATCTACGTGTTGTAATGGAGAAGAGACGGCGCTCATGTCGACCCTCCCACTCGTCCTCAAGGTGGTGCGATCGCGGACATCCGCCGCAGCGGGGGTGTCGGTCCTGTCATGCTACGTGTGAGTCGTTGTGTTGTTCTCTCGAATTCTGCCGTACGAGCTCTGATACGGTTTGGATAAGCATTTCCCTTGGGCCACGGATCATCCCTCACTTCAGGGATATCGCACAGGAATGTATGTCGATACTTCGTGAAGGTCTCAAAGGAGAGACGCGTACGTCTCATGACACGCTCGTCGTTATGCTGCTGACTAAATCTTCAGAGCTTGCTGACGTAGGGGAAGCTGCCCTTGCAACCCTTCAAAGTCTACTGTCGTCTCTACCCGCGTTCTATGGGGAAAAAGAACTGACCGAGATAGCAAAGCTTTACGTTGACTACAGCGCTACATCGACCACACAACATAATCCCCTCGCCGGACTGAGCAAGGCGATTTCGAAACGAACGTCGGCCGAGGTGTTGCTCCCCGTGTTGTGTGACATTTGGCCCAACGTGGACAAGGCGCAGACAAAGGTATGCAGCGTCGTTGCAAGTTTAGCGTGAACTTAGTATGACGAGCGAGCGCATCAGGAGGACGTCAATGGCATGATTGGGTACTTTACGCTGCTCAAGAGGGCTCTCCAGGCTGCTCCCCGTCCGGAAGTCTTGGACAAGTTGCGGCCGTTGTTCAAGGTCTTCATGGAAGCGTTTGACGTGAAGATGGTGTTTGGCTTCACCGAGGTTAGCGTTTTGCTTTATGTTGGCTGTCGAGAATTGTGCAAAGTAACTCGTGGATTGATATCAGGGCGAGCCTCATGTAATATCGGCCTTCACTGAACTCGTCGTGAAGCTCAACGAGAACGCGTTCAGACCTCTGTTCCGACGTACGCATGACTGGGCGTTTGCAGACGATAATGGTGGGTTTGGTTCATGGTCGACGAGGGTTTGATGATAACGCGTCAATTTTCAGCGACCGATGAGAGGAGGGTTACTTTCTGTCACGTGTATAGTGCCTTGCTTGACTATTTTAAGGTATGTCGTACGATCATGGTGCTGAATGTCTGGCTGATTATCCACAGGGGCTAATGAATCCATACATGTCCACGCTGTTGCGTCCTCTCACAGAGGTATTACAATCATTTAGTTCCTCATCGAAAACGGCTCCGACAGACTTTGCATTGTGGTCGGGCGTCATCACAATGTTGACAAAATCGCTTGAAGCAGACGACGGAGGTACGTTCGTTGACGAGGATCGCCCCCAACTTGGCCAACACCGTCTCTTTTTAATTTATAGTTTTCTGGCGCGAGGACAAATTAGCTACCCTTCTTCCACATGTGCAGTACCAAGTGCCTATCGCTGTACACTTGCCCTCCCCGACCCCGGTCGCCATCGCGTCTTCAGAGACACGATCGAAAACGCCGCAACAACTCTTGGTATCCTGTCTTCTCTCCGTGTTCGCGCTCCTTCCCAACACGTCCTCTGACCTACTCAAGCGCCTCAACCTCGATCTCCTCATGCACACACGTTCCGAGGACGCTCGCGTACGTATCTTGGCGTTGGAGTGCACGACAGAAATGTGGAAAGCCGAAGGAGGTAAACTGATGGGTACGTACAACAACACATCGTCCGTCGATCAGATGAACTCAACTTGTGCTTCTTGTTTTTCTTTCTTTCATTCTTCCCATAGGATTCGTTGGTGAGACAGCGACGTTCATCGCCGAGTGTGCAGAGGACGAGAACGACAGTGTCGTACGGGAAGCACACCATCTCAAAAATGCGGTCGAGAGCGTGGCGGGCAGTATTAGTGGTTTATAGTTGCTGCTCGTGTTTCGTGCCACGCAAATGCTCTATGTGCCGCACGTCTTTTTTAAAAATCCTGTTGCTGCGTGAAGGTTTCGAGCTACTAATAGTCGGTCGTCGTTATACACTATGCAGCGCAACAGCTACTCGATCGGAGTACCAATATTGAAATATTGAAATCGGCGGTCTTGCTTGAACACCACTTCCTGACTAGCAGTGCTGCCCGCTTTCAGCTTTACCCACCCACCCTCGTAGCTCACCAACAGTCCCAGGACAGCCCACAGAGCCGGGCAGCGCGAAGCCCGACTTCTTGCGTGCCCAACCACACAGATCATCATGAATGATGCTCGTCGACTAACTCCACAGATTCCGTCATGTACATACGATCTACCCCCATGTTATGCTACCCCCCACCACCACGTCCCGCTTTGACGCTCGAAACCGCTCAGTATACACCAGGTACCAAGCGACAAGGTACCCTCCTCGCCCAAGCCCGCCACTCCTCCCCAAAATTCTTCTCGAGCATCGCGTCCTCCTTGTTCATCCGCTTGCTCAGCACCATGTACCACGCTCCCAACACCGTCGTCCACGCGCACGCCAACACGCCTGTCACCATCGCCTTTCCATTCGCATTCGCATTCGCATCCCCAGATCCGCCTCCACTCCCACTGGACGCCTGAAGCCATCCCATACATACAGCCATGACTGACCCCCGTGGATCGAACGCGCAGAGCAACCACCCCACCACGACCGCCACGACTGCCGTATAACTCGGGTGCCGTATGACCCCGTACACGCCCTGCGTGATGAGCGAGTGGGAGGGGCGAATGCTGAGTTGAAAGGTGAAACGCGGGCCGAGGGTGTTGTAGCAGTGCGCGCGGAGGAGGGTGCCGGTGAGGGTGAAGATGGTGCCGGTGAGGAAGGTAGGGGTGAGGGCCGTGAGCGAGGTGAGTGCGGTGGGGGAGGGGCCTGAGGTGAGGGATGTGGGAAGGAGGGAGTGGAGGAGAAGGCGTGCGAGGGCCGGTGGACAGTAACCACTCAGCGCAAAGAGGACCGAGCCTTCAAGGAACGCCCATGACCAGATCAGAGTCTATTCAGAAGATGGGTAGGATCAAGTGAGCATGCAGTTTCTCGCCGCAATGGACGATGATTCAGACACGCACACTCATGATTGCGACGATATAGGGTACCACGTATTCTGCGCCGCGCTGTTGGCGTAGTTGCTCGGGAGGGGGTCGGACATTTGGTGCTTTGAACGCATATTGTTGAGCGATCGCCGCGACGAGGAGAAGCAACAATTTCGTTATCGCCATCGTACAATACAATGCAAAGACCCTCAGAGACGCAAAGGTGGGTAGTAATTCAACAATCCAGCAGAACACTGCCTAAGTATATACAGAGTTATAGATGGACATGATGGGAATACGTGCCCAAATTTTGTGTCAGCGAGCCCGAGAAAATCCAAGGCAATATTGGTGTAACTATGCGAACTCCCGATGAAGCTAGTCTGGTGACCAAATCCGTCTATATTGACGGCCTGATTTGGTTACCAGAAGCTCTCAAGTTGCACGAAAAGAGCTTCACACGCGGACTGACTGGTCACCTCCTAGTTCCAATTCCCAGTTTAATATAGTCCAAAGGTCAGCTCAGCCTTATCTAGGTCCCATCGTTATCAGAGCTGTCACCTGTACTAGTCCGACACTATGGAGCTGCAAACACCAAAAAATTCCCGTGATTTGCCTATCCTCAGATGCGGGATTTAAAGATCTGTTTCTGCTCACCTGTTGTGCGATGCCGAAACTTGCGCGCTACTCGATGCTTGTCATGGGTATACTCTAACTGAAGGTAGTAAGATAAAAAGGTACGAATACTACCTAAGTAATCTATGAACTCATCAACTGATCCATGCCAGACTTTTATGGCCATTGAGTCCAAACAAGCATGGGGATTGGTGAGTCCATTAAATTCCTGCCATCCAGAAGGAAGCAGTTCATATTCCATAAAATGAAGGTCCGTCCGGTGAGGTATATCACAGAAGGGGCACAGCTCTGAGGCCAGACACCACGCTTCGGGGGACACCACAGTGAGTTTGGGGAGCAACGTGAAGGGAGTAGGAAAGGTGTGTGGACTATGGTTGTTGGCATCCGATGCGTCGTTGAGAAGTACTTGCTGCTGTTCTAAGTGTCAGAATATGTAAGTGTGGGTGCAGCTGCGGTCCCGTCATTCCGTACACTGCATTCTTGTGGCTTGTACCTTTTCCTTTTCATATCTACCAATTGCTAGCCATCCATTCTATGGACATGATCATTCTCCATACATGCAAATAACTTTGTCACCCTTTGTCCTACCCTAGCATTACCTTTTTTGTACATCACACCCTGATATAAATACCTGGAAGTATATAGTCCCCTTGTCCAAGTGCTGCTCCTCTCAGTTTGTTGACCTGTGCAACAACTGTAATGGACACCAAAGTGAACCATGTTGAACACCACCAAATGGGGTGCAAATGCTGACTACCTGTTGGCTAGACCAAACAGAAATGAGAGGAGAAAGAGGAACTGAGTGGAAAGAGCCCAGCTGTAGAGGATAGGTGGAATTGACCTTACAGTGGCTCAAAAAAGTGTCCCAATGTTGTGTTATTTTGGAAAGACTTGATATTTGCAAGAGAACCAAAAGGCATTAGCTTTAACCCTTGCAAAGCCATCAATAGCCCTAACCCTTGCCCTGAATATGAGCCCTTAGTGATGTGTTTTGGTTTCCATGGCACTGAGATATAACCAAATTAAAATGACATGTCATTGGGACACTTATTTGAGCAACATTTCTATTCTACAATTTTATTACTTTCTCAGTCAGATCATGGGATATTGGCTATTGTCTGACTCAATATTGTTCATATAATGTAGCTACATAAAATTAGCACTATATCTCCCATTACTGTCACCATAGAATTCATTGTTATTCATCAAATTTATAATAAGCTTGATTTTTTGAAATTGGATTAATCTGATGATAAAGTCATGTTGGATACTGTTCTAAATGAGTATACCATCAATGGTAAGATGATTACACTTGACTCTACCATAGCCAAGTGGTCTGGTGACTGTCCACCCCTAATAATAACTTCTAGCATGGTGAATATTAAGAATCTTATGGGCTTTTGATAGGCCAATATTGCTTCCACAGGGCTGAAAATTGTCCTGAATGTTGAGGACTATCATATCATTGAGTATACAAGCCAGCTGTATTGATTCTTGTGTTTCACAGCTCCATGACATCCCCTATATAAATATAGTGTATAGACAAATATATTAGTTAGACTGTTTTATCCATTTTATTACATTAACTTCATGCTCTTAATTATTTCTGAAACAACCTATAAACCACTCTGATACTGGGAGCATCTACAGAGGCTGATCACTGATAGTGAAAGATAGGGGTAAATGGAAAAGGGGACAACCTGGGGCCTACACTAGCACTAAGTGTGCCAAGGCTGAAGTCACTGGACTAGCAGGGACAAAAGAGGAGGAGACTGAGTCTCATTCAGATGGTGGTCTAGAGAGGAGACTCCAAGAGAACTTGACTGAAGTTCTCTGGCAGCTGCTTTGGCCTTTAAACACTACTCTAAGGTTTGTACATGTTTGTACATAATCTAGATGTGGGCATAGGGTAATACTATAGTTAGTCCAAGCAATGCATTGAGTGCATGCATCAAACATAGCCATGAAATGGAGGATTGACCATGAGGAAAACATATGGTTGATCGAATGGAAGGAAAACATATGCCAACCATGAGGTGTGGCAGAATGGAAGAACATAGCCATGCACAGCATGGAAATGAAAGTGAAACCGTGTATGGGTGATGGGGATCAGAGATCCAGGCGAATCTATAGTATAGTGTGTCCATGAGTGCAGAAACATCTAAGTTCAAAATGTCAGTCATGAATGAGATAAAAGTGTCAGTCACGAATGCCAGTCACAGATAAGATAAGGGTGAAATGTACGTTCATAACACCTGTTACGTTCGACCCGGGTAGGATCGGATGTAGCCCTTGAAGGCGTAGGGAGGTCCTAAGTGTCGAAGGTTCGAGTGTATTCCACGGACGTGTAAGCAATCATGTGATGCAGGGGAATTCACTGGCACGTGAAGTGACCAAGTGGCAAAGTGAGTTGTCCAGTGATTGAACACGAAGTAACGACGTAGGCACGGAGTATGGATGCGCCAAGGCAATACCGACCATCCTTGGGTTCAAGGGATCTACGGTCGTGAAGACGAATGCATAGCGGGCGAAGAGAGACAAGGGACGAGGGACGAAGGGAGCAAGGACCTTGTCGATTGCAGAGATACTAAGGTAAGACAAGGGAGGTCTAAGCTGAGGATCTCTACTGTGAGAGCGCAGGTATTTATACGTAAGGAGTCTGCGCATGGACCATGAGAAATAGTAACTAAGAATGGTAAGTGGAAAAGGGTGACACGTCGTACGATAACGGGGCCAATGAGAAGGTGACACATTATTAGAATTACAAATAGAAGAGTGGAAATGAAATGCGCAGTCGATGTCATCATGACTGCGGACTGCGGAGTCACGTGATGGAAATGGCAATAGCCAACTGGAGAAAGTCATGTGAGACGAAATGAAGAGAAAGGCATATGAGGTGGGAGTCAAACGAGCAACTCATATAAATACAGCATATAGCTAATGAAGTTAGGAAAAGAAAAGGTAATCCTGGATGAATCGTAACATTACCCCCTCATTACCGTTGAAGTCCCACTGAGACTAATTCATGGAGAACCAGTCAACTTGGCATAAGCCACATCATCGAAGGGGTCGTTGTCTATGTAGACATCGTTGAGATGCTCAGTCTCGATAGGCGGAGGGATAGGGATAGGATGAGAGCATCCTGATGAGTGACGAGATCTATTTGACCCCCGGGAGCTGTTGGAGGAGGTCTGCGTGCGGGAGCGAAAGGACCGGTGTGAAGAAGAAGAAGATGAGGAAGAGGGTGTGGTGTGGTCGCGACAGTGCCATATGCATATGTCCATGTGGTGTCCGGGTGCCTATCGCCCACATTGAGAGCACCAGTAGTTCCAGCATTGGGTTTGATTGTGGCTGGGAGCGAAGGCGAGACAGAAAGGGCAGCGGTAGGCGGGGCAATCCTGTTTCATATGTCCAAGGCTGTGGCATTGAAAGCACGCTTGAGGGTAGCGTGGGTCGGATGGAGCGAGAGGAGAGGGATGGAAGTTGTGGGTTTCTATACAATGTAACGCTTCCTGAGTGTGCTCGTCGAGAGGAGAGGACAAGGCGGATGGGGTAGAGGGTTCGCGTGGTTTGTGTTCTAAGTACGCGGGGTCGATGTGTTCGACTGGGGGTTCTTCTTCTTCAGGGATGGGACACATGGATTCAGGGGGATTGGAGATGGGGAGGTGGCGGCCGACACGAATGGCAGCCTTGTGGCCAGCAGAGATGGCAGTGGCTTGTTCATGGGCATTGATAAGAGTGGCTAGGTCTTCGGTGAGAGGGCGGACATGGGAGGCAAGATCTAAAAGGTAATGGTTGACGTCAACCAGGAAGGAGAGCATATCCAGCTGGTACATGGCTATATACAGCTGAGCTTGGATGTCACGAGCATTGTCGAGGATTAGACGATCCTGAAGGGCGATTTCGGCGCGGGCGGAAGGGACATTAGCGTGCATGAGAATGGTCTCATTCTGGAGGTAGGCACCATAGAGTGCATGGAGCGGGGAACCAGTTTCAATGAAGTGGTCGATGTGGGAGGTGATGTGAGGGTTGTGGAGGAGGACGGAAAGGAGGATGATGTCTTCGCCGGTGGGAGGATCTTCACGGAGGCGATTGGCGAAGAGGGGAACGTCTACTAACATAACAGCATCCTGTAAAGTAGCGACAGATACTGGTGTAAGAGGGACAGGAGAAGCAGGAGGAGGTTGCTCAATAATTGAAGCATCAGTAGGAATATCCAAGGATGAAGTCGGGGAATAAGCTTGCTCAGAGGGAGGAGTAGAGCTGCGATAAGAAGGCAGAGGGCTAGGAAGGGTGGTGTTGGCTTCAATGGGGGAGACATTCTGGAGTGGGGAGGACACGATGGAGAAAACAGTGGAGATAGAGACTGAGGAGGTTTCAATGGCCATTTGGGAGACGGTGGTGGTAGTGCTGGTTCAAGAGCGCTGGGAAGAGAAGATGGATGGGTGAAGCTTTTTATAGGCAGTTAGAGCGGAGCTGGCATTTTTCAAATCCCATTCAGGGACCCATGAGTCATCTTCGGCGGTGTATCCCTTCCATCAGATTAGGAAGGAACGGGATCGTGGTGTTCCGCGGTGGCGTAAGATCCGGTCAATTTCATATTCTTCTTCCCCAGCAATAAGGTCAGGTGGGGGTTTCAGGAAGTTCCATCCGTGGACAGCGTTTTCACAGTAGGGCGTAAGAAGGGAAGCATGGAAGACCGGGTGGATCTTCCATGTCGTGGGAATACGGAGTCTATAGGTGATCGGGGATAGGTCCTTCGTGATGGTAAAAGGTCCTTCGCGTTTCGGGGCGAACTTGGGATTAACAATAGAGCATTTGAGGTTGCGGGCTTCAAGCCACACTTTGTCCCCAAGTTTAAACAGTGTGAACTTTTGACAAGTACAAGCGGCCATCATTTGATGGGCGAGTTCATGGGATGTGAGAGCTTCGTCGTGGGCAGCGGTCAGGGATTTCAAACAGAAAGCTACCATGGGGAGAGAAGATTCGGCGATTACCGAGGGAAGGGCATGGGGTTCATATCCCATCATGAGATAGAATGGAGATTGATTGGTGACGGAATGAGGGCAGTGATTATGAGCGAATTCGGCATGGGAAATGTTGTCAGCCCAGGAACCGGGGTTATTACTGCAGAAGATGTGGAGGTAGGTTTCAATTTCCTGGTTGATGTGTTCGGTTTCGCCATCAGTCTGAGGGTGGTAGGCAGTGGAAAGGGAGAGGTCATAGTTTAGAATTCGGCCTAGTTCTTTTGCAAAGGCGGAGGCAAACTGTGGACCTTGATCGGAGATGATCTTGTCATAGAGTCTGAAGCGAAGGTAGACTTTGTGAAAAAAGAGGGATGCTACTCCCTCAGCGGTGATGGATTTCTTCATGGGACAAAGAATCACCCCCTTAGTAAGCCCATGGTCTACCACGACCAGGAGGGAATCGAAGGAAGAAGACTCGGGAAGATCTGTGATGAGATCACACGAGATCTGCTGGAACGGGCGAGAGGTGGAAGATTTGATTGGGGTGAGTGGAGGTATGGTGGGGTGGGTGTTCGACTTATTTTGCTGGCACGTGGCACAGCCTTCGACGTAACAACAGACGTGGCTGGCAAGGCCAGGCCACCAGAATTCAGTGGAGACGAGCTGTCGGGTTTTAAGGAAGCCAGGGTGACCGGCAGTCTTGTGGTCGTGGCATTGGCGGAGGATGGACCTGCACAAGTCCCCGGAGTCCAGAACATATACGCGGCCTTTGTATATTAAAACGGAGCCTTCCATCTGCCAGTCAGACAGACGGGAGCGGAAGGCAGTGGGGATATCCTCATTGATTGACTGGAGGCGTTGGAGAACAAGGGGATTGCCAGCAGAGGCTGCTGTGACCTTGTCAATGAGGGCAGTGTTGATGGCGCAGACAAAGATAGATGGGGGAAGGAACGTCACGGCCTAATTATCAGGGTCGGAGCGGGGGAAGTGGTCACAGCAGTGGGAGAGGGCATCAGGGCCCACGAGGTGAGATCCAGGGATGTGTATCATTTTGAGATCAAAGTCCGCTAGATCGAGAAGCCAGCGGGCTTGGTGGCGGTTAAGGGCCTGCAGGGATCGGAAATACGTCAGGTTCTTGTGATCAGTAAAAACCTGGATGGGGAATTGAGATCCATGGAGATAGTGTCTTCATGACTTAAGGGCACAGATGACCGCGAGGAGTTCATGATCATAGATGTCATAGTTCCGTTCTGTGGGGGATAGGGACTGCAACAGGTAGGAGCAGGGGTGCCAATCTCCGTTGGAGTCAGCTTGTAGAAGAATCCCTCCGGTGGCGTTCCATGAGGCATCAGTGGCGATGGCAAAGGGGGCGGCAAGATCCGGCATATGTAATACTGGTTCGGAGAGGAAGAGGCGTTTCAGGGTGGTGAACGCTTCTTGACACGTGGGGGTCCAAGACCAGGGAAGCGACTTCTTAGTGAGGTTGATCAAGGGACGAGCAATATTAGAATAGCTTGGGATAAATCGGCGGTAGAAATTGGCAAAGCCAAGGAAGGAATGGACTTCCTTGACTGTTGTGGGTACAGGCCAGGAGGAGATGCCTTCGAGTTTGACAGGGTCCATGGCGAGTTTGCCGGGTTTGACAATGAGTCCAAGGTAGTCAACCTCGGTGGTAGCGAACTTGCATTTCTCCAGTTTGAGATGGAGATCAAGTTCTGTCATGTGTTGGAGGACACGCTTCGTGCGTTCTTTGTGAGTCTTTTCATCGGGGGAGAAGATAAGAAGGTCGTCCATATAGATGACAAGCCAGCCTTCTGCGATCATATCACAGAAGGAATCATTCATGAACCACTGAAATGTGGCAGGGGAGTTGCAAAGACCAAAGAACATTACTGTGGGTTCGAAGAGTCCTTTGTGGATAACAAATGCCACCTTCCACTGATGGCCGTCTTTGATGCAGATGTTGTTGTATCCCCATCGGACATCGAACTTAGTGAAGACCTTGGCATCCTTCAATTTGTCAATGAGATCAGAGATTAAGGGCAGGGGGTAGGCATCCCGAACGGTATGTTCGTTGATGTAATGATAATCTTGGCATGGGTGTAGTCCTCTGTCCTTCTTTTTAATGAAGAAGAAGGGTGAGGCTTGGGGGGAGTTCAAGGGTCAGATTTTTCCTGTGGCGAGGTTTTCGTCCAGGAAGGCTTCGGTAGCAGTGTGCTCTTCGGGGGTCAAAGGGTAGAGTTTCCCTATCTTCGGAGTGAAACCTTCTTTAAGGTTTATTTCGTGGTCATAGGGTCTAGAAGGGGGAACGTGGTCGGTCGCTTCTTTTGAGAAGACCAAGGTGAATTCAGCATATGCCAGAGGAAGCGTGGTTTTGGGTTTGTCCTTCCTGGCGGAGATAGTGAGTTCCGTGGCTTGGGTAAGCCTGGCAACTCGGGCAGATCCGAGAGGGGCATAGTGAGATCTGAACCGAATGGTCTGGTATAGAGCGTGGTTGCCCATGGCATGGGAGAGAAATTGGTTTTCTTCTTCCCATCCGTTGTAGGAGAAGAGTTTCTCTTGTTTGGTGGCGAAGACGTTGACATGGCGGGGGGGTGCAGGAGGTGGTACCCAGTAATGGGTGTCGTGTCGCTTGACATCGGCGACGTGTGAGGCATAGAGTTCTTTTGATTGATCGGAAGATTCCACGATGGAGAGAGTTCGTTTGGTCCAATCTATCTGGGGATTTATGGTGGAGAGCCAGGGAGTTCCAAGGATGATGTTGTCTTTGAGAGACATAAGGTGGAAAAGAACGCAGTGGGCGATGCCTTCTATATTAATAAAGAGGGTTACGCCATGTTGGATGTCACTGCTTTTGTTGTAAGAGCTATCCATGTTCCAGGCTTGGAGGGATTCTTTGAGTTTCTCGATGGAGAAAGAGTTTTTCTTGGCGAAGTCCCAATCCATGCAATTGATGCTTGCCCCACTGTCGATGAGGGCACGAGTGTCGATGGCTTTGAGCGTGTGTGAAGGTATGATGACTTGAATGGTGATTTCTATTGCTTTAGTTACAAGAGACGATATGGTTACACCACTACGGGAAGAAGGGGAGTCTGGTGTTGAAGCAGATTCCCGATTTAAAAATCCGAAAGAAAGGAGACATGACGGACATTTTCTTCATCGTCATCATCGCCAACTTCTTCTAATTTAGGAAGCGTTTCTTCCTCGACTTTGTTGATGCGTTTATTCTTCAGCTTTTCAGTGAAGGTGGAGCACTTGAGGGACATGTGTCCCGGTTTTCAGCAGTGGAAGCAGAGGCCTTCCTTGTGGCAATGCTGTCATTCTGCATCAGTCAGCTTGCTTACCTGGATGACATCAACATTCATGGCATTAGGGTCTTTAGCGGGGGTAGAGGAGTTTCTAGGGGAAAAAGAGGAGTAACCGCCCAAAGGTTTCTTGTTAACCTGGGTGATTTCGTGGGTGTGGTCCCATTGGGCCTGGAAATGTACAGCTTTGTTGTGCCAGGAGTCGACGGTAGTGGGGACGGTGTCCATTCCCATAATTTTGGTCATGAGTGTAGGGGGAATGCCGGAGGTGAAGTATCGGATCAGGACATTTTCATCCTTGATCTAGGCGAGGGCAACCTTGTTTTTGAACTCCGATATGTAGTTCATCAGGGTAGTGGCACGGAGTTCATCTTTCTTAGGGACGATGCAGGTGGTGAAGAGCCAGGCAATGGCATTGCCAACAGTGTCGTGGTGTTCAAACGCCTTTTTGAAGGCCGTTTTGAAATCAGGGAAAGTCCCAAGGTTAGCCGGGGTCTGGGTCAAGGTGGTTTGGCAGAATGTTCCAGCCCACGTGCGTGCGGATCCCTCCATCATACGCAAGAGGGCGAAGGCAACCTTCTTGGCATCGGTGTTGTACACGTCAACGTTGACCAGAAGGTAGGTTTCAACAGTGTTGAGCCATTCAATGGCGCAATCGTAGGATCCATCGAAGGCCTTGGGCGCTCCGAGGCGAAGTTCGACGGGTTTCAAGGACATAGTGGGTTTTGGTGGTGGAGGGTGTGGAGAGGGGAGTTGGAAGAGAGGAGAATGCTGTACAGGAGTGGGGGATGGAGGAGTGGGCTCACGAGGGATGGAGAGCGAGTGGGAGAGCTGATGGGATAACTGAGCATCTTCAAGCGTTTCTTCCTGTGAGGGTAGGATGAGGTTGGAGGTGAAAAGGTCAAAGGGATGGTCGTTCTCCTCGGTGGTATCCTCGGAGGTAAAATCAGGCGGGGGTGCGGGGCGATGAGGTTGCCAACGGGGATCGGAGGGGAGTCGGTGAGAAATGGTGGCGGCTTACGTAGGAGTAGCCGGTCAAAGAGAGAGCTTAGACCTTTTGTTACATTTGACCCAGGTAGGATCGGACATAGCCCTTGAAGGCATAGGGAGGTCCTAAGTGTCGAAGGTTTGAGTGTATTCCACGGACATGTAATCGATCATGTGGCGTGGGGGAATCCACTGGCATGTGAAGTGACCAAGTGGCGAAGTGAGTTGTCCAGCGATTGAACACAAAGTAACGACGTAGGCACAGAGTACGGATGCGCCAAGGCAATACCGACCATCCTTGGGTTCAAGGGATCTACGGTCGTGAAGACGAATGCATAGCGGGCGAAGAGAGACAAGGGACGAGGAACGAAGGGAGCAAGGACCTTGTCGATTGCAGAGTGTTGAACGCTACTTTACCATATGTAGTATTAAGTTCACATGCTTCCTGTATTTAAACATAGACTCAGCTATACTGAGTTTGAATCAAATCTTTAACTCGAACCACTACTACAAGTAAACCTCCATCAACCCAAGGTATGTGACCTGTGCAGACTCTGTCAATACATGTCTGGTTTCAACAGGTTATGAGCCCCGCTCATGCTTAGCACAGCGCTCAGCCTTACGGTTGATTGTGCGTCTTTACGCCACAACCCCTCACACTTTTGAGTGTTTTACGCCAAAGTGGTTCGAACGTAGACACGTTAGTGTGTTTTCACGCCTGACCTCTGTGATGCGCTTCCTAGCGCTCCAGTGACAGTGTCACCTGGATTTTCCAGGGAGAGACTATGTCACTTCGGTGACTTGGCTCTGAAAGCATTCAGGAATGAGCGACCATTTATCGCCCCCATTCTCTATTGACAATGGTAAAGTACTAACGCTTCTCAACCCAAGATCTTCAACCATGTCCTCCGACTCTTATAACTCCGTCCCCCGCCTCAACGGTACCAACTACCAGCGTTGGGCCATCGAGATGGCGAACTACCTCCGTTCGAAAGGCCTCTGGACTTCCATGCAATGCCCGTGCCCAGAGCACAAGTACGAAGGGGAATCTAGCAAGATTAAGGTCGATCGTACCAAGGAGATTGAAGCCTGGGAAGACAATGACGACAAGGCCCTCGGCCTCATCATGTTGAAGGTGGAATCTCACATCGCGGCTAACTACCGCTCTATAGAAACTGCCTGGAAGCTTTGGGACTGGCTTGAATCCGCATACTCGACCCCCTCCATCTCCTCTGCCTTCTCGGAGTTCAAGGCACTCCTTGACGTCACTATCCCTGAGACCTCTCACCCTGCGCCCACGTTTGCCAAGATCAACGCACACCTCGCTCGCCTCAACGAGCTCGAGTACCCAGTCAGCACAAAGATCCAGCTCATGCTGGTACTGGCCAAGGCCCCCGCCTATGCCAACATTTTGATGACCATGCTCAATCAGAGCTCCCTTGAGACAAAGGACAAGGACGGCAATGAGCTCAAGACCCCAGCGATCTCTGAGCTGGAGAAAATTGTCACTGCGGCCTGGCAGCACCAGGCAACCAAGAAGGGGAAGCAGCCTGCTGGGGCACAAGCCCACAAGATCTCCGCCATCAAGCGGAAAGGAGCTGACCCTCAGTTCCAGCAACAACAGCAGCAGCAGGGGCAGTCGAGCGGCCAGCAGCAGCAAGGCCAAGGAAAGGGAAAGCGCAACCATCGCGGTAAGCGCTCCCAGGCAGGGCAGGAGAAGCAGGAGAATCGGCAGAAGAAGCCAAAGAACAACGCGAATGAAGCATCGCCCTCCACCTCCGCCTCCTTCGCCTTCAACGCCGCTGCCATCGCTCTGCCTCCACCCCCTCCTATGATGTCCTACCCGGTTGAAGATCCTCGCGTCCTCGCGCACACTCCAGGGGCCACCGCTTATGGCCCCCCTGCTTTTCCTCAAATCCAGCAGACGATAAGTCTTGCTCGCCATCTGGAGGTGACTCCAACACCCCAGACCATCCTCCTGGACTTTCAGTCTGGGCACCTCCCGCCGCTGCCTGTCAATTTTGTCAGGCACCGCTCACCTTCCCTGGCACCGTCGCTGATTTTGGAATATGGTCGGTGCACCCTTCAACAGCGCCTTGATCCCACCCTCGTTCCCTCCGCCTCCATCATGGATGTGGACGAGGAAGATGTTGTATCAATGGGTGATGAGGGACAAGATGAGTTCCTCGATCATTACTTTGACCTCAATGGTGGGCAGGACGATGATCGGTTCTTGGGCGAGGCCGATGAGTTTGGCTTCTTTGAGGAATGGTCAGTCCCCTTTAATTCTCCCTACTCAGACACTGATGAGTGATTCTCGCCACAGAAAAACGTATATTATACATGTTCATCTGTAGTAGATAGTGAGAAACGCGCTTCACAATCTATACTGCCTTCCTTCTCTTTGTGTGATAATTGCAATAAGTCATCAAGAAAGGGTAAAGAGCGCGCTGTAGAGGATCATATCACCCCTGACAACATGTGGCTGCTAGATTCAGGAGCTTCGGCTCACTTTACCCACAGCCTTAAAGATTTTGTGGAGTATCAGCCATACATTACACCACGGCACTCTCAGACAGCAAACGGCAAAGCCCCAATCCTAGGAGAAGGGACAGTTATTGTCAAATATAATGGCAACACTGTGCAATTATCGCCGGTCATTTATATGCCTCATTGCAACCTATGACTTATATCAATGGGCACCCTGCTCAAAGATTGCTGCCTCACCATCAACGCTGGTCCCGGCCATGTCGACTTCTTCAATAAATGTGCCAAGAGAACGCTCCTGTCGTTTCATTCACATGGAGCTGATACAATGTTCTGGATACGCGCACCCGCTGTCCACCCACACGCCAATATCTCAATGGCTTCAGTAGACTATGATCTACTTCATTGATGCTTAGGGCACCCCTCCAAGGATGTGCTCAAAGCTGCGCGAAAGCATCTCAAGGATTTCCCAGATGTGGAAATACCATCACACAATAAGATCTGTCCAGGTTGCCAGTTAGGCAAGCAACCCAACCGGTTGTTCCCTCATACTGAGCGCAGAGCATCCACACCATTTGAGCTGATACACTCAGACCTCAAATCGTTCGAGGTGGAATCATACCACAAGTTTAAATATGCCATCATCTTCTATGATGATTATACATCCATGGCATGGGTATCTTGCTTGCGATCCAAGGACCAAGCTTTGAAAACAACCAAGCAGTTCTTCTCGTACATCTGCACCCAATTCAATGCCAACATAAAAGGCTTCAAGTCAGATGCTGGTGGAGAATTCACCTCCAAAGCATTCACTGACCACCTGCAGGACAACGGTATTCATATCCATTAGTCCACCCCTTATGCGCACCAACAGAATGGTCGCACTGAGCAATTAATTCACACCCTTATGGATAAGGCTCAGGCAATGCGTCTTCATGCTTGCCTGCCTGACTCCTATTGGGAGTTTGCTATACTTCATGCGGTGCATGTATATAATATCACACCCATGAATCGATTGCAGTGGAGGACCCCCCATGAGTTACTTCAAGGGGAGAAACCATCTGCTTCGCACCTCCATGTCTTCGGATGTGGTGCCTATGTGCATCTGCCGGATGAGACTCGGAAGGGTAAGCTGCAGCCTAAATTGCAGCTAATGATTTATCTCGGTGTCTCTGCCGGAAGTGACGCCAACTACCTCTTCATGCGCCCTAACAATGCGCTACACACTTCCACACATGCGATATTTGACAAACACCTCTTCCCAAGGTGCTCAGGGGCTCGGCCTCATAAGCCAGTAACTCATGCCCCTCGCAAAACACACACGCCGGACGATCATTCTTTCACACCCTCCGACAGTTCTGATTCTGAGGACAACCGTGGGCTCTCTCCTGTTCCTGTGTGACCTGCGTCGCCGGAGCGGGAGCCTACACCACTGCCTCCTCCCACTACACCTCCTCGCACACCGTGACCACCACCTGCCGGGCCTCCAGCCCTACCACGTAAGTCGGAGCACATACGTCGCCCTCCTACACGGCCTGGCAACATTTATGGTGAACGCCGCGACCCTGTCAAACAGGTTAGGGATGTGGAAAAAGAATCTACATGGGAACGCCTAGTCGGCGGTGCCCCTCTGGACACACCCAGGATGCCGGATATCCCTGGCGACCTCCC